>CM069911.1:55685382-55941280 GCA_036172215.1 Camellia granthamiana
GAGGAGGAAAAGGACATGCAACTGTTTTGGAATTAAAATAAGGTGTAGGGGTAAAAAAGTAAAAAAATATTTTTCTTGACAGACGTTACTAGCCAATACTGATAGGGAAGGTCTTTGTTATTTTAGAAACGAGGAGGTATCTACAATTTCATTAAATCTCAGTAGAGGTTAGTATAATTTACCCCCAAAAAAATTTAATGCCGCAACCAATATAACTTTGTTCACACCCTTTTTAGTGTGTGAATACAAAATATGATTTTCATATTTAAAAAATATAATGATTTTATCTAAAATGATAAATCTTACTATTTTATACTAAAAAGTGTGTATTATTTACGTACTCAACGTGTGAATAATATCGAACTCTTTATAAGAGCATCTCTAAGGGAGAAGATGAGAGAATATTTTGAGACATTTTTGCTAGTGTAATTGTTTTTCTTCTTCTCCAAGGGAAGAGACAAAATATCCATTTTGATTTAGAGTACTTATATGTAGATCTTAATAAATAGCCTTACGGTTTAATAGGTCCTATGGAAAAAATTTGTTATAAAAAAAGTCACTAATTGTAAGTTTTAGTGACAATTTATAAAATCATAACAAAAATGTCACTAATTGGCAATTTTTAGCGACAATTTATAAAAATCATGACAAAAATGTCACTAATTGTCAATTTTTAGCGACGTATGTAAAAAATTGTCACAAAAAATTTATTTTTAGCGACAATTTACCAAGACTTATTTTCAATAGGACTTGATAGGAATTAAGTCTAACTATTAGGACTTATTAGTAGTTTACCCTTTTAATTTTGTCTCTCCACAACTAGCTAGCCTTCATTGAGAGGTAAAAGGGTTTCTCGCTGAAATTGCTCCATCCATGTGATCAAATACATTTTTTTTGGTTGGTTTTGTGTTTGTATATTGCATCCAATTAATTTGATTTTGAGTTTATATATTACCATTTGAAAATATGATCGTTTGAAAATATTTTTTTAAATAATTTAATATTTAAAAAAATAATTTAATTATGAATAATGTTTTGTGGCTCGAAATTGGTGGCTCGAATGGCCCAGATGTTTGGACTCACGTGCCATAATACCTCTCTATCTCTCAGTCTCTCAGACCCAAAGTTTGACATCCAGAAGCAAATAAGAAAAGCGCGTGAAACCCACGCGCATGGGATTGAAAACAACAATTTCGAGCCATTCAGGATAGCTCATTTCGAACTACCCAGCAACACTGTTTAATTATATAGTTTTTTAAAAAATATTTACAAATGCCACGCCAACATATGCAGTATGTTATGAAAAGATTATTTATTCATTTATTTATGTACACTACTGGAAAATGGGGGTAATTGACATGGAGCTTTTTGCAACGGATTACTTTCTGTGGCAAAAAGTGAACATTTGAGACGGACAAAAAAATCTGTCGCAAATATGCAATTTTGAGATACAAAAGTGTTATCATTAGCAACGGTAACAAATTATCCATCGCAAAAACTCCATTATTTGAAACGGATACTAACCGTGGCAAAAAAAAAAAAAAAAAAAAAAAATGGTGGAGGTTTGATTTTTTGAGACGGCATAATGTGCGTCGCAAATAATAAAACGCCCTAACATCCCAATTTCATTCCACGCTATTTATCTCTTCCTCTCTCTTCCTCCCATCGGCCGAATCATTCTCTATCTCTCTATTCCTCCCATCGGCGTCACCCCACTCTGTCATTCTTCCGCCGGTGTCGATCCACTCTGACGCCATCATTCGAGGCGATGATCTAAGCCCTAGGTCAGCAGATCTCAGTTTTGAATCGAGTTCCTTCAAGTTTTTCGCAGTCGACAATCTTCTGAAGGTGCAAATTGATAATCTACTGTGAATCTCTTTTGGACCTTTTGACCATGAATCTCTCTCTTTTCTGAACTTTGTTATTCTGATCTTGATTCCGTTATTCTGATGACAGAACTTCTTCGACTACGCTCAATTTGGTGGACTTTGCTCTATTCTTTGTCCTAAAACCCTAATTCATGTGACTCATGAGTTCAATTCCATATATATAATTCACTATATGTTCAATTAGAGCATCTCCAACGGTTCACCAATTTTTTCATCAAATCTGAGTGAAAAAAAAAGAGACAAGTTCGTCAATCTGATATCAGCTGCTCCAATGGTGGCACTGTAGCTTTCATCAAAAGAGAGGGGACATTCGGGGGACGACTGGCATTTGACCAGACAAGGAAACTGAAAATATTTTTTTCCCCCATTTCTGTAAGTCTCTTCTTTCCACAAGCAAGACCAGGCATTATCTAGATTGTAAAGCTACGAAAATGACGAGATATTGGCACAACTCTCATCGTTGATCAAATAATTCTCTAAAAGAAAATATCAAGAAAACTGAATGTCTAGCATTTGACTAAAGAAATTCATGATATCCTTCATTCATTTATAGGGATTTTACGAGACCAAGACATGAAAGATGTTGTTGAACGGATCACTCCAGCTGAAAATGCAGATCATTTTCTATGTTTTGTCCAATCGTATTCAATCCATTCTAGTTGTTCTTCTCGTTGGTTGGTTGTTCTTATCGTTGGTTGTTCTTAGTTGTTCTGGTTGTTTTACCCAAAAGACAAACCAAAAAAAAAAAAAATGAAACTAAAACAAATGAAATATAGATCTATTATGGTATGATGCAATAATAATAAGGCCAAGAGAAATAAGTGAACTGTTTGGAACTCATAACACTAAAATTGCTTGAAATGTAAAGAACAAACACATGAGATCTAAAGTCATCAAATGAGAATTACAAATCAGAATAAAATCAAACACAACTAAATTCAATTAGAATCTTATGGTTTAATGAAATGGAAAGCAAATGATTAGAAGCTAAAACAACAACATCAGAAAATGAAAGTGCTGATTGATAGACAACGAGATTTAAAAATAAATTGATGAATCAAAATACATTGAATCCCAGACAGAGAAAGAAATATATTCAAATCGAATATCAGCTTATGAAAGAACAAATTTTATTCCTGGAAAATTTAATTGGAGCGCTATTTGCTTTGAAAGAAACAAAAATGAGAATCACAAATCAGAATTTAATGAAACACAACTAAAAAAATATCAAAAGCTTCAAATTTTCCAAATATTAAGCATATTATCATTCTGACATGGGTAAATCGATTTGATAAATCAGATTCATGATGAACAAATGGAAATGATGGTAGATATAACCTCGGAGACCGAGAAAACAAACCCAGAAAACATGTATTAGAGAAAATGAGGAACTCCAAATTTTATCTAGTGTTTGTGAAAATGGCGACTGGAGCTATTTTGGCATCGTTTACGGCTCTGAAGAGTAGGGACCATGGCTTAGGCAATTAGAATTTGGTTAAAGAGGTGGTTGACCGGGGGGTCGACTAGGGTGCAAAATTTTGAGGTGGTCATCCGGGAGGACGTCCGCCTGGATGTCCTGCCAGTCGTCCGGTGGGTCCACACTCAACGACTACGCACAGTAAATTGTTAAAAGGTGCAACCCATCCTCAGTTTGGTGAAAGTTTTGGCCCGTTCTCAATTTGATATCATTTTGGTGAAACCGTTGGAGAGATAAAAGTTGTCATTTTTCATCAGATTTAAATTTGGTGATCAATCTGATGATCCGTTGAAGACGGTCTTAGGTAGGAGACTTACCTATTATTCAACAGGTCCAATGATAATTAATGGCAATACTATTAATTTTCAGCGACAGTTTAAAAATTGTCACAAAATATGTCACTAATTATAAGTTTTAGCGACAGTTTAAAAAATCATCACAAAAAATGTCACTAATTTTTAACTTTGTGTAACAGTTTGAAAAATTCATCACAAAAAAAGTCACTAAGGCCTCGTTTGGCAACAGGCCGGTTTAGCCAAAAAGTCAAAAAGTTACTAAAAAAGCCAAAAAGCCAACAACTCATACCAAAAAGTCAAAGATTCTCTTTTTTCTCTACTTTTTGCACATTTTTTCGTAAAAAGCCAAAAAGTTATACCAAACATACTAATTTTTTTAAACTCATATTTTAGCCAAATAGCCAAAAAGTTACTAAATTAGCCTGTTTCCAAACGAGGCCTAATTGTAAGTTTTAGCGACAATTTATAAAACCATGACAAAAAAAAAGTCACCAATTGTCAATTTTTAGCGAGATATGCAAAAAAATGTCACAAAAAATTATTTTTAGAGACATTTTTATTAGAATTTGATGGGAATTACGTCCAACTATTATGACCTATTGATAGTTTATCCCCTTTATTATTATTATTATTGAATATTAGTTTACATTTGATCATAATACTCGACTTCACCTTGATTTCATGCACACACACACACACACACATATATATATATATGTCTTTAATTTGATCATAATACTCATTTAAATTTCCCTTTGAAAGATTGAAATTGTGATTCTTGTGGCATAAAATTCAATTCTGTTATCCATTCTCAATTGTTTCATTTATTCATTTTATAAGGTGTGAATTATTGTCGTTGTCTATTGCATCAATCACCGTTTCTGTTTGTTTCAGATGAAAATAGTTTCTAGGGAATTTTCCATTTGTTATTTGAGGGGCATCATTCAGTTGCCTTTCTTTTGAACTTATATAAGGCCATCTTCAGCCTTTTCTCAAAATTTTACTCGAATCAAAAATTTATTTGATATGAACTACTCAAATGGACAAACTCATATTCAAGCATAGATTTGAGTAAAAGCTTCACTAATGATACAGTGGTAAATTTGAGACCTGCAAAATAGCCTTGAAAATTTGAGTTTCCCCTTTATGCTTTCTTCTAGGATGCATTACTCATTGTGGTGGTTGAGGGAAAAATCATGTGTCTTCTATGAATTTAGCAGAGAAAGTGTTTGCTTGCACCAGTCCATGGGAATGGAGATTAGGGAGGTGGGGTATTATCTCTGTAGGATTTCATTGAGTAGTTGGGAAGCAATTTGTGTCCTGCAGGAAAATGTTTGTGTTTGTGTTTATTTTAATTTTAATTTTTTTTGAGTAAATTATATTGTTAGTCTTTTTATTTGAGTCTTTTTGTCATTTTGATCATTGTAATTTCAATTGGATCAATTTTAATTCTGAATTTTTTTTTATTTTGTCTCAAATTTGTCCAATTGTTGATATATATCTATATATATTTTATGGCAAATGCGTACATGAGCATCATATATCATATTTTTAGGAGTAAAATTGTAGACTTGATTAACTCAATGACTTAACTTCAACCAATTTAATGAATTTTAGCTTTAAGCTTTTCTTGTTCGTACATTTATTCAGGTTATAGTTTTCTTTATTGCCCGTAATAATTTGTTTGATACTTGGTACACATACAGATAATTTAACTGGTAAAGATGACATGCTACCTGTAAAGGAAGAGTTCACTGATCAAAGCTCATAAGGACCTTCCAAGTGAGGGCTTTCTTCCTGATGCTCATGCTCTGTTATTTATGGTTGCTTATGGTTGGGAATGAATTTATGCTTCCTTCAAAGAAATGTGGTTTATGTTGTAGAATTTTACACATTTAAGTTTGATTTGGCATCTATGCAAGCTCAGTATAGACAGGAGTAACAATTTTATTTTGTTGGATCTCATTTTTATCTCAGGTCGAAGTGTAGATCTGCTAATCTGAATCAGATATCAAGATTTTGCTTGACAAGGTTTATGTTTTAAATGTTCTACGTATATTGTTCGCCACACTTTACCTGCAAGCTTTCATTCTTGTTTCTTAAAGCAGAAAGGTTATTATAGATTAGTTTTGATTTGTTATTTTTATGTGCTCATAAATGTGATGGTTAGTTTGTTTGCTTGACATTGTTGTCTTGATCAATGTCAACTACATTTAACTAGTCATTGAAGACTTCCCTCTGCATAATCTATGTCACTTACAGGGAATTTGAATTTTAGAGACAAACGTAATTTGTCTTTAAAAAATATACTTTTAAAGACAAAATATAACATTTTGAAAAAAAAAAAAAAAAAAAAAAACTGGCATTTGATAGATAGTCGATCAATTTTTACTTGTTCAAATCTATTTCAATTGATGGATGGATTCATTTTTTGAGTCTCACTCTCTGTTTTTGCTGGTATTTTTAGTTCTCTCTTTGATCTTCAGATCTGTTTTGCCCATTTCAACACTACACTCGCATAAAAGGTAATTTCAGATCTGTTTTTGCTTATGTTCTATGCTTGTCTGGTGTTAGGGTGGGGTGCCAAAAGGAATTTTATTGATTTAATATACATGGTCATTCACAGATTTGCTTGGGTAATGCAAGTGGGTTCAATTGTTCAAGGCTTTTGAGTTCAAATGTCCACCAGTGGGCATGCGGGTAGGTCTTTCTTAATTATAATTGTTGCCCCACTGTTGCTTTCATATTATCAGTTGATATTCAAGTTTGGTGTTCAGTATGGCAGGCATGTTACTTTCTGACGGGCATGTTAATTTTCCTACGTTGAACAACACCCTGTTTAAACCAAAATATAGTCATGATGAATTCTAGTTTACTTGCCTTTTGAATTCCTGCACATTGTTTTTCTATTTCCACTTTGTTTTTTTTAAAGCTGCTGTTAATGGCTATTGATCGTTCATTCCCTAATTAAGAGCAATGACCTCAATGTTTGTGGCTATTTTATTTTTCTGTTTCACCTAATATTTTATTTATAGTTTCCATTTCTTATCGATGTTCTTTGTAATTCTAAATTGTTGTTTATTTGGGTTAATGACCTGCTTTAATAGCTATTTGCAGATGTAATGTGACAGCAACCAAATCTCTGGACAACAATGAGCAAGACATAAATGAGCTTTCTTTTACAGAGCCAAGAGATAAACTACATGCCCTTGACTTGATCCTCTCAACAAAAACCATATCATAAAGGTCAATCAAGCTGAGGCAGAGTTCTGGAGGAAGTCAGAGGGATACAGAGTAAGCTGGAGGGATGAAATTCTGGGCTTCGATTGTGGTGGCCAACAATGGGTATCTGAGACCTGTTTTCCTGCTGGAACCTTATCAAAAGCCTAGCATGAAAGAACTTGAATATATAGAAGAGTTTATGCAACTTATAGACAAGGAAGTGATACCCGCACGGGCTCCTATAGAACAGTGATGGACGACACGCAACAAGAGCCCCATGAACCCAGATTCAAGTACAGTAGAGGAAGATATTTTCTCATGGGTAATTCCATCACAACTGTTTCTTTGCTTTGATTTATTGTCAATGGGTCATTTTAATTTGAAGCATCAATTTTGCTAGTATGCAAACTTTTAAATCTTCTGGATGTTTTCTTTTAAATTTTGATTTCAGTTTTTATCTTGAGCCATTTTAGGTACCATCATTCTAAAATTTATAACCAAACCAAAACAAACCAAACCAAGCCTCAAGTCCCATCAAATGGGGTCAGCTACGTGAATCTTTCTTCTCCACGCGGCCCTATCAAAGGCCATTTCATTAATCAAATTAAGTAGATTCATATCTCTATTTAGAACGCTAGCCAACGTTAATCTAGGCCTACCCCGTCCCCTAACACTTCCATCTACTGTTACAACATCACATCTCTTCACTACTGCCTCTGTTGGTCTCCGTCGAACAAATTTTGGCAGGACTTCAGAGGCTTTTTACAAAGTTGATTTCAATCTGTCACAAATGTTGGTTTGTCATTTGTAAACTTTAGAGGATAGGATAGTTTAGCTGTTATGTTTCCAAATATTTTCTATCTATGTAGATGAAAATCATATCGAAAAAGTATGGTGCTCCAAGAGGTTTTATCCATGTCATAGTAGTTGAAGTGCTTTGAATCAACTACTAAGATCCATTGCATTTTATTTATGTATTTACCTTTGTCTCCCCTCTGCTCAATTTGAACTACTAAGATATGCTGTCCATGTTCACAATTTCTGTGAGTAGTTTACATGCCCTGATCATCTCAACTTGAAGTGCGACTGAAAATTTAAGATCTTCAATAGCCTTAAAGTTCATAAAATTTCTTGTGATTTGATTTCGTCTCACCATTGTTTTTTTCTTGTTATAAGTGAAAGACAGATCAAAGAAGGGGGAGATAATTTTTTTTTTTCTGACCTGCTGTTAACTTCAGTTTGCTGAAGATAGCTAAGGATGTATGAAGTATGCAAGTAAGTGGATTTAACCTGTCCATATATGGTTGGTTTAGATTGCTAAAAATGAGGATTTGTTTTTCATTTTGAAGAATCAATTGAATATTCTTTTCGATGTTGTTAATATATACTTCTTGCTTATTGCAGATAATGATGGTGATGGTGGTTTCATTTACACGACAATCAAGAACTGATCGGTGTTTATTCTTGTCATACGCTTGCTACATAATACTATAGTTGTAGAAACTAAACCTAATTTGTTGGTGCCAGGGCATACTGCTTGTAAGTAAACCTTGTTTTTTTTTTTTTTTTTTTTTTTTTTTTTTTTTTTTTTAAATTAAAAAATTAGAAGATTTTTGAAGCATTCAATTGTGTTCATTTTTAAACTTCTTAAACTTTTGTTTTCTTCTTTCTTTTAGGGGATTTTTTGTTTATGATGATTTCAAGTAGTTGATACGCTTCAGTATAGTGCTTCTGACGTGGTTCACTATTTCCAGATGTAAAGATTTTTTTCCTAGCAACAATCTATGCCATACTTGGATGCCCTCTTTCGTATGTCCTACGGTACAGGCCATTTTATCGTGCTATGAGGTATTCAACCATGCTTTGTTTTGTCTTTTCATTTCCTGACTTCATCCTATGCAATCTGTGGAATATTTTAAATTCATCTTTCCTTTTTTGAGGGGTTGGATTGGGTGGGTTGGGGGGAGGACTCACTTTAAAATTGAAATCACTTGAAATGAATTTGTTGAGATTTGTCTTTCGTGTTATGAAATTACAACTATGAAGCATGGGTACTTCAAAAAACATGTTATATCCGTACCGGGTATTTACGGCGTATCGTACCTCGTATGGTACTTCTGCATACGTACTGGGTACACAAAACACGTACCTAAATTTTTTCTTCTTAATTTTTGACGTACCTAGTATATATCCGAGCCGTACCGTATCTCAGTTAAAACAATATTTTCCTTCTACTACACAGATAAAACTCATTTTACTAGATTTCTTTTTTAGTTTTTGTTTTATGCTTAGCATGATTTTAAAATTAAACTATAGTTTATAAGTTATTTAATATATTAACAATTAATTTTGATTTATACTTTTTTTTGGGCATTAAATGTTAATTATAGGTTAAACCTTAACAAATTAAACCATTTAATTAATTTTTGCATTACTCTAAATTAAAAATAAATATTTTTTTACAAGCGTATCAAGCCATACCCGTACCCGTATCCTATTTTTTTTTTTTTGAATTTTACCGTATCGACATACCCGTATCGTACCAGTACCAGTACTCGTACTCGTATCTGTGCTTCATAGAATTACAAATATAGAAATTTAGAAAATTGATCAGTGTTGAATGTACAGTATTTATATGGGGAGTATATACTATACGAGCACGAAATAATCTTCTCGTATAATCCTGTTGATCAAGCTTGCACTCTTCAAAACGTCGTCGCTTTACCTCCTGAAAACACAAACGTGAGCTAGCCGACGGGTGTGTGCCAGAAACCTCTCCGATGCCCAAGTCAGCAAATAGACAATAGACACAAAAGCTCTGTGTTTATGAGAGTAAAGATTGTGATACCTGTACATAGGTCCTGCTATGAGCTTTTATAGATTTGCCTGGCACAATCCTAGTAGGATTCCAACTCTCCTTATAAGAGTTCTCTTAAGAATCACACACCTTACTCACTACCAATCAAGTGAGATGGTTTGCACAATCCTAGTAGGACTCCACTCTCCTTAGCAGAGTCCTCCTAGGAGCCTCATCACTGCAAGCCAAGTGAGATGACTCTACTACAGTAAAATAACAGCATAACCAAGCTAACACTAGCCCTTAGACAGACTCCACTCGGCGCATCCACAAGCGATGTTTAGCTCGGTCACCGTTCAACTATACCTCGGCTCGGAGTACACGGACCGAGCTAACTGCAACCATTTCTCGACTAAGCTAACTACGACCATTCCCAACTGAGCTAATAAAGGAAAGGCCCAACTACGAAGCCCTTTTCACTACGGCCCACAGATCGGTCCATCACAATGTTTGGGCCTAGCTCGGCCCTAGCTCTCATAAAATCTCCCTCTCCATTGCTCCTTAATCCCATCTGCATAGCATGTTTGGGATACTCGTTACCAGCTGAGCTCAATACACAAGTCTTCAACCGAGCTCATTTGTTACCGAGCTACCTATTTGCCCGGTCCAAAAAACGTCTTTTCAATTGTGCTGCACATCCGAATCGCTTTCTATTCTCTTGGACACGTGGCTGGCTCCCATTGGTCAAGTATAGTTGTCACAGCCGTCTTCGTACTTTGAGAATTTTGAACAATCCCGCCCATTTTGTGCATTTTATACAAAAGAACCCTCATTTTGAAAAACACTCCCACTGTTCATCTTCTTTCCTTTGTCCTCTAAGAACCTGTGCATTTGAAGCTCCATACTCACGCTTTCATCTTCGTTGGCTACTGTTTCTTCGCGACTTCACACTCATAAGTTTACTAATATCTCTTTATGCTGTTCTTTTTTTAACTAATTCTTCATTTTTGATATTCAATCCCCACATACATGTGCTTATATACACTAGATATCCACCAGAGTACTGAGCAAATGCTATAAACCCCAAACATTAGGCTTGAGCTCAAGAACACACCGTCTGGATTCAGAAAACATGAAGTTGAATCCAGAATCGTGCTGTAACCGAGCTAAATACCCGTTTAGGCAACTTTAGGTTAACACACAACCAAACTGAAAGCTCAGTCATAACCATGTATACGCATCTTCAATCGGGCTAGGGGCCTTAGATTGACCCGTCTTTACGACTGAATTGAGAAAGTGGACATAACCCTGTATACTAACCTCTAACCGAGCTAGAGGCCTTGTGTTGGCCCTTTTGTACTACCGAACTGAGAACTCCCTGTCATTCAGACGAACCGAGCTAAGCCTTCTCATTTCTTCTGTAAATTGACTGTTTACTTAGTCTGGTCCAGTTGTCTGGGCATAACACTTCTTATTTCCACTTTGCAGACTTGACTAGGTTGGCTAGGTACGCCTTTGCACCCTGCCCCTAGGTAGCTTTGCTCAACCGAGCCAACCAAAGCCCTAGTCGCGCCGAGCTAGGCTTATTTTATTCACAACCTTAAGTTAATCATGGGTAAATATCGATTTTTAGTAGACTCTCCTGGTGCCATAGCTGAGTTCTGAAAGGACTATCAAATTCTGGGCAACGTTCATCTATCCCTAGTCGAACTAGAAATAACACCCTGGGGCAAACCGGGCTTCGTTCCATTCACCGTGATATCGATTGTCGAAGCCGGCCTTCGGTTTCTTGTTCAGCCTCTTATTTGTGAATTTCTGAGGCAGACAAGACTCTGCCCAACCCAACTCAGCACTAATTCTTATAGGATAATAAATGACATCGCCGAGCTAAACCGCCAGTTCGGCCTCAACCTCGGATTGGCCAAGCTATTTCACCAATACTCGCTAGGTCAAAATGACGATGGTTAGGTATATTATTTAAGAATAAGGAGAGGCCGAGAGAAAATTGTAAAAAACACCCCGGATAAGGACGTTAATGACGACGACTTCTTTTGGGTCTCTGGCAATTTTGAAGACCAAGAGGCCCAGATACCAGGCTACAATATCAATTGGAATAAGGGGACTGCTAGTAAGGATACCTCGACTTAGTTTATCCGTTTTGTCTTTCTTTGCTTATAACTTTTTGCCGTGCTAACCGTTGCCTTTTTCCTTTTCTGTAGACCTGAACCAACTAAAATCTTAATACCGATACGCCAATCAAGACGCTCTCTGTGCCGCACTTCGGTACCACAATCGAAGCTGGGTCGAGCTACTCAATTTTGAACTGACCTATCGATACAGTGGAAGGAGGAAGGTCAGGGTAACTGACTTTCTCCTAGAACCATCACCAGAACCGGACCCAAACTTGCCACAAATTAACCTTATACCCCTAACCGAAGAACAAGAAATGGCCAAGCGTCGAGCTGTAAGGGCACTGATCACCGAAACAACGAGTCCTGCCGGCGAGGCACAGACTGAGACAACACAAGCCGGTCAAACAAACGAGGCAGTGGTGGGCCTCCCAACAGCCCGAGCCTCGTCATTCTGGCCGAGCAAGCGTGCTCGCACTTCCTCAACCGAGCCACAACACCTTGTTGACGAAGATGAAACCGTGCTCCCTCAAACCACCCCGCCAAGCCCGGAACCCGTGCACTCTGACCGGGCTAGCTCTTCAAAGTGGGAACTAAAAATAACATACAAGAACCGAGCCATAATGAACACAGACTCAGTGGTAGCAAACAAGGACCACATGCTTGCCTTTAACCTTGCAAAAAGCGTGTGTCTGCCACCCGATATGGAACACCACGACCATCTCACCAAGCTCAAGGCCATCCGCTCGGCCACTTAGTTGATGGTGCTGGTAAGTGCTCAATTCCATTTGTTTCTCCATTTTACACAACGGTTTGCTCAGTTTTTGTCATGATTGCTCTCCCCTTCTGTAGGCCATGCAGAAGAACCACGTTGCCCATAAACACGTATTGGAACTGCGCAAAACAACACGGTTGGCTGTGGCAGAAGCCAAAACCAAAACAACCGAGCTGAAAGAAGCTACCCAAAAAATGGCCGAGCTCGAAGTTGAAATCACCTGGCTCACTGAGCTAGTCAACTCAGCGGAAGTGGTTAAGAAGAAGGCTTTGGCCGAGCGGAAAGACCGCTATCTGCGCGAGCTGGCCAAGCTTGAGAAGAAGAAGGATACAGAGATAACCAAGCTAAAAAAGAGCTCGGAAGATGCTAAGGACCGCGGCTACAAGGAGGCAGAGGCCACATATGTCTTGCAGTGCGAGGCTGCAAAAGACATCTTTTTTAAATGTGGCTGGAAGGCAGCTGTATCAAAGCTCGGTTACGACCAAGAAACTGAGGTCTTTCAGAACCCTCCCCACACTTCATTCCAAGCTATATGGCGGACTATGCCAACGCCATCCAACAGAGGCTTATCCAAGAGGGGGAGGAAGAGGAGGGATCACCTGATCCAAACAATGCCCCCAATAGCTAACAATGATCACGGTCTCCAAACCAGCCAGACAGCTCCGGTAGAGCCACTGATGTCAAGCACGGTTGATGATGTGCCTCTGACCGACGTACCTGTGAGCGCCGGGCTACCAGGTGGCGAATCTTGGGTTGACCTGGATGTAGAGTTGGACGACCTTTTTGCCTAATCTTGTTTTTCTTACTTTGATGTTTCTCTTTTGAAAGTATTTGTAACCGAGCTGAAGCCCCTCCCTTTGTATTGAACATTTTGAACTGGAATGAAATCTGCTCTTTTTTCTTTGAACTGTTTGTTCGTTTATGCTCTTGCTTGTAATTGTCTTTTCGACTTTTAGCTCGGTTTCCATGCCTTAATTTTTATGGCCAGGATTACTATCTCTGCTCAAAAGCTTTGTAATCTGTGTACTGTATGTTAGTTATTCCTGCCAACTTCAGCCTAGATCCCTATCTCGGCTGAAGAGAGCTAAATGTTGGTTATTCCAACCAACTTCTTCAGCCTTGATCCTTATCTCGGCTGAAGAGAGCTAAATGTTGGTTATTCATACCAACCTTCTTCAGCCTAGATCCTTATCTCGGCTGAAGAGAGCTAAATGTTGGTTATTCCTACCAACTTCTTCAGCGTAGATCCTTATCTCGGCTGAAGAGAGCTAAATGTTGGTTATTCTTGCCAACTTCTTCAGCCTAGATCCTTATCTCGGCTGAAGAGAGCCAAATGTTGGTTATTCTTGCCAACTTCTTCAACCTAGATCCTTATCTTGGCTGAAGAGAGCCAAATGTTGGTTATTCCTGCCAACCTCTTCAGCCTAGATCCTTATCTCGGCTGAAGAGAGCTAAATGTTGGTTATTCCTGCCAACTTTCTTCAGCCTAGATCCTGATCTCGGTTGAAGAGAGTTGAATGTTGGTTATTCCTGCCAACCTTCTTCAGCCTAGATCTTGATCTCGGCTGAAGAGAGCTTAATGTTTGGTTATTCCTGCCAAACTTTCTAGTTGCCCCCTGCTGGAAACGACTGAGAACAACTTTTACAGTGAAAAAGAAATATGCTAAAATACTACTTGTTTTATTTAAAAAAGGGAAAAATTACAAGTATTTTAAGAAAAAGCTAAAAATAAAATAACTTGAGATTGGCAGTATTCCATGGCCTGGGAATGGCCTTGCTGTCTTCGTCTTCCAAGTGATATGACCATTTTCCTGCTAAACTAACCACTTTGTATGGCCCTTCCCAGTTAGGTCCTAACTTGCCGTCTCCAGGTACCAAAGTGTTTCCCATTACTTTGCGCAGTACCCAGTCTCCAATCTTGAATTGCCTCGGATGTATTGTTTTGTTATACTTTCTGAATAACTCCTGTTGATATGAGGTAATGTGAACTAGTGCTCCTTCCCTTCTTTCTTCTGCGAGGTCGAGTTCCAAGGTTATGGCTTCTTCATTCAAGTTTGGGTCAAAATTTTCACTTCTGATAGTGGGGAGGCCTACTTCCAATGGGATTACTGCCTCCATGCCATAGGCCAAGGAAAAAGGTGTCTCTCCAGTTGACCGTCGAGGTATGGTACAATAAGCCCATAAAACGTGAGGAAGCTCCTCAGCCCACTTGCCTTTTGCTCTCTCTAACCTCTTCTTCAAACCATCTAGGACGACTTTGTTTGGTGCTTCTGCCTGGCCATTCGCTTGAGGGTATGCTGGTGTAGAGTTATAGAATTCTATCTTGTATTCCTCGTAAAAGCCCCTGAAGATTTTGCCATCGAACTGAGTGCCATTGTCAGATATTAGAGCCTTGGGTATGCCGAATCGAGTTATGATATTCTGTCAGACGAACTTCTTAACATCTTTCTCCTTTATTGACGCGAGTGCTTCAACCTCCACCCACTTTGTGAAGTAGTCCGTTGCTGCGAGGAAGAACTTTCTATTGCCGGGTGCTGTTGGAAGCGGTCCCACTATGTCCAGGCCCCACATTACGAAGGGCCATGGGCTAGTTAATGGTAGAAGCTCTCTGGCTGGATAGTGTATTTGGTATGCGAACTTCTGACATTTTTTGCACCTCTTGACATACTTCTCAGAATCTGCTTGCATGTATGGCCACCAATATCCTTATGAGATTGCTCTGTAAGCCAATGATCTTCCCCCTTGGTGGCTTCCGCATACGCCTTCATGTATTTCGAACAGTAATGCCTCAACCTTGCTAGGATGGACACATTTCAAGTAAGGTCCTTTGAAGGATTTTTTTTATAACGCCAATGATAAAGAGAGCCAAAATCGCTGACTTTGTTCTAATTTTGTTGGCCTCTTTCTTTTCTTTAGGCAAGATGCCGTCTTTCAAAAACACTATGATGGGGGTCCATCCATGAAGGGCCTAGTTCGACACAACACACTTCAGCTACTTCGGGTTCTTCAATGCTTGGTCTGGGTAGGAAGTCGATCAGTAATGGGTGTGGGATAGATGTGTCTGCTATTGAAGCAAAACCTGCCAGCTCGTTTGCTCTACTGTTCTCTTCTCGGCCGATTTGCTCTATCCGAACTACTTCGAACTTCATGATCTCCTTTCTGACTAAGTCTTGGTAGTTAGCCATCCTCTCATCTTTTGCCTCATAATCGCCTAAAATCTGGTTTACGACCTACTGGGAGTCACTATAAACCATTAGCTCGATGGTCTTCATAAAAAATGCTGATTTTAGGCCTGCTAGAAGTGCTTCATACTTCGCCTCATTGTTTGATGCTGGGAAGCCAAGGTTGACTGCTTGTTATACTATTAGGCCATCTGGTGAGATAAGGACTATGCCAAGTCCTGCACCGTGCCTATTGGATGCTCTATCCACGAAGAGTTTCCACATCTCTCCGACGAGTAGTTTCCAGCAAGTAGAGGGATCGGATGATGTTTTGGGATCATGAGTGTTGCTGATATTTTGTTCCAAGTCGAGGTCTGCTGTTGGGGTTTGGTCTTCACTGTCTGACTACCTCAAGTCTTTATTTTTTGATGATTCCTCGCTGGGAATAGCATGGTTTGCCCCTTTCTTGATTTCCTCAATCTTGTAAGGCTTGCTATGTGGCTGGGCATCTTGCATTGGGGGTTGCGCAATTCCTGCGGCACTTTCCCCCCTTCCTTCGGTTGCGTCAGTCAAGTCGACTAGGCAGATGTGATGACTTCCTGGTATGAACTTAGCCACAAAGTCTGCTAAAGCTTGGGCTTTTATTGTTGTTCTGAGTTGAAACTTGATGTCAAATTTCCCCAATTCCACCACCTATTTCAAGATTCGCCTAGAGAAATCCGGCCTCTTAAACAAGGCCTTTAATGGAAAAGTCGTTAGTACTATCACGGTGTGGGCATGGAAGTAGTGTGACAATTTTCTTGGGGCCATCATTAAAGCTAATGCTAGCTTTTCCAAAGGTAGGTACCTGGTTTCTACGCCCAGCAAGGTTTTGCTAACACAAAAGATAGGCAAGTGTTGGATTCCTTCTGCCCTGACCAACACTGCGCTGACTGCATGCTATGAAACCGCTAAGTACAGAAAGAATTCTTCTCATGGCACTGGGGTTACTAACAATGGAGGAGAGGTCATGTAGTCTTTCAAGCTTTCTAGGGCGCGGTCTCATTCTTCATCCCACTCGAATTTGGCCTTTAATACTTGGAAGAATGGTCGACATCTGTCTGACGACCGACTTATGAACCGGTTGAGCGCGACTGGTAGACCAGTGAGATACTGCACCTCTTTGACTGTGTTGGGTCTCTCAAGATCTTGAATTGCTTTGATCTGAGAAGGGTCAGCCTCTATACCACGGTTGGTTACCAGAAAGCCTAGGAATTTGCCTGATCCTACGCCGAATGTGCACTTAGATGCATTTAGACGCAACTTGTTCTTTTTCAAAATTTGGAACATTTCATCTAGGCCCTTGAGATGGTCCTTCTCATCCTTGCTTTGGACCGCCATGTCATCTATGTAAGCCTCCATTGTTTTGCCTAACAACGGTTCAAACATTTTGGTGATCATCCGTTGGAATGTAGCCCCTGCGTTCTTTAGGCCAAAGGGCATGACCTTGTAACAATACAGTCCTCTAGGCGTCGTAAATGAAGTGACCTCCTGGTCTGGTTCATACATAGCGATTTGATGGTAACCTCTATACGCATTAAGGAAGCTAAGTCGATTATGTTCTGCCGCCAAGTCTACCAATTGGTCTATCTGTGGTAGCGAAAAATTGTCCTTTGGGCATGCCTTGTTGACTGTTTTGTAGTCCACGCAAACACGCCATTTTCCGTTCTTCTTTGGCACTACAACAGTGTTGGAGACCCACCTAGGATAGTGCACTTCTCTGATGGCTCCTGCCTCCAACAAGTTTCCCACTTCCTCCGCCACTATCTCCACGTGGTGGAGTGCTGATCTGCGAGTGTGTTGTATTATTGGTCTGGCAGTTGAGTGGACATTAAGTTTGTGGCAGATGAAGTTTTGGTCAATGCCTGGCATGTCGTATGGTGTCCAGGCGAACACTTCGATGTTAGAGGTCAAGAATTCCATGACCTCTATTCTCTCAGGGCTGGACAGAGACGAGCCAAACAGAAAGAATTTTTTCGAGTTCTTTTCATCTATCCTTACCTCTACCAAATCTTCCACTGCCTTCTGTTATGCTGTTTTGCTGACATACGCAAAAAGTTCATTGCTTTCTAGCTTTTCCACCACTGCACCTACCCCTTTGCAGCCCGACTGCCATTTACTGTGATAAAGCACTGTTTTGACATAATCTGGTCTCCCAAGACTTCTTCGATCTCTCCAATTTTGTTGGGGAACCACAATGCTTGATGGTAGGTTGATGCCACTGAGTGCATGGCATGCAGCCATGTCCTTTCCAAGATTATGTTGTAAGTGGAAGGGACCTTCAATACCCAGAATTCCACCTGTTTTGTCATGGTTCCTGCCTTGACTGGGAGGATTATCTTGCCCACTAGCCACTCTAGCATTGAGTTGAAACCGACAAGGGAAGATGTCGCTGGTGCCAAGTCTTTGTCCTAAAATTTCAATTGTTTAAAGGTCTCGTAGTACATTATCTCGCATGAGCTTCCCTGGTCAATCAGAATCCGCTTAATGTCAAAATTCTTGACTCGCAAAGTGACCACTAGTGCGTCATTGTGAGGGCAATGTAACCTTGCTACATCCTTATCTGAGAAGGATATGACATTCGTGGCCTCTGTTCTGCCCTTTTTGATGGTAGGTTGTGCACTTAATACCCCTCTCAAGTGCTCAGCCTTTTTAATCATCCCTCTGAGCTCACATACCCACTCGGGCTCGACGATCCCATGTATAACATTGATTATGCCTTGGGGTGGACCATCGACCAGCACCTCATTTGCTTTATTGAGGTCCTGGGGGACAAGTTGTGTTCCCCCTTCAATGTACTGGTCCAGGTGCCCAGCAGCCACAAATTCCTCCAGGTGTTGCCTCAACGGTGTGTAATTTTTAGTATGGTGCCCCTTCTCATCATAGAAGGTGCAACGGGACCTCTCATCATATCCTTTTTGTGTTTCTCCCAACTTGGCTGGCTGCCGAACGAAGGGTTCATTATGTATCTCGCCGAAAATTCGGTAGATAGGTTTATTGAACACAGTGGTGATGGCAGTGCGGACTCTTAACTTCCTTTTTTCTGGGCCCTCTCTGTTGGCTCGCTTGCCTCGCCCATTCATGCTTGGTTGTTCTACCGTGTTAACTTTTGTGGTAGTCTTTTTATCTGGTATCGTCACTGTGCTAGATTTTGCTTTAGCACGGGCGCTATCTTCCTCTACTCGGATATGTTGATGTACCCTCTCCATTAGGGCCTCCATCATGAGGGGTGGCGTCATCGTAATTGAGTCCCTCAATTTGTTACCGACTGGTAAACCTCGTTTGTATTGCACGATGGCGAGATTTGTAGGGCAATCCCCAATCTGGTTGAAAGTCTCCCAGTAGCGACTGTTGTAAGACCTTAATGTCTCTTTTTCGCCCATATCAATGGAGAGTAGCTGGTCAATCTCCACTGGCATCTTGGTATTCGTTCTGAATCTCGTCACAAACGCTTCTGCCAACTGTGCCCATGAGGCTATGCTACCTTTTGGAAGCCTTTCGAACCAGGTTAGGCCCAGGTCACCAAGGCTGGATGGAAACAGGATGCACATTAGGGCCTCGTTTTGCCGGTATACTGCCATAAGCTGGCGAAAGTGGCTCAAGTGCATGTAGGGGTCTGACTTCCCCTCATATGTGGTGAATTTGGGCTGGTGGAAGCCTGAAGGTAGTGGTGCGTTCTCAATTGTCGGAACAAACGGTGAGCTCTGTAGCCTTGCCAAAACTTTATCCACTGGTTCGTAAGCAAGGCGCGACATCGGCATCCCTACCTCAACACTCTCATGTGTCCTAGGGGCCAATCACTGTAGGGCTGAAACTTTGCAAGGATCGCGAGCCCTGGTGTCTTCCTTCCAACGGGCCCTCTCCTCGAGCGTTGTTCGTAAGTCCGCCAACCTAGGCAACTCCGTGTGCCTAGATGTCATTTGGTGTGCGTGCGAGGGCCAATAGTTGCTTCCCTTTGCATGTGACCTTTCAGTCCTCGTTCTCTTAGATCTGGAGCAACGAATCCTAGGAGTCCTTGATTGAGTGTCGCCTGTTCTAAGGCTCTTACACTCTGCTTGTGATGGTGTGGTATGTTTGTCGCGATTTTCCGAGTGGCGAGGGGGCGTGTTGCCTTTACGCCCCTCTCCCGTCGCCACCCTTTTTCCCTTCATCTGGCACTTCATTGTTTCCATGTCTGCCGTCATCCTTCTTATTAGCTTATCTTGCTCCCTCACGCGATCCTCCAGAACTTGAGGATCTAACCTCTGCCTCTGCCATTCAAGACTTTGAGAACGACGGGGACTAGTCCCCTGTCTCTCCCTTGTGTCCCTCCAGGAGTTCCTTCGCTGGGGTTCTAATTCAGCCATGGGTGGGATAGAAGGTAAACATTCGCGCCTCCCACCCCCATCCGGGATTTGCTCATCAATAGCAGATAGTGGCAAATCTTCATTGTGCACCATTGGTTTCAGTTGAAAGATGACTTGATCAAGAGGTTTGTTCTTTGTGATTGTTTCCCACAGACGATGCCAATTGTACAAGCACGAAATAATTTTCTCGTATAATCTTGTTGATCAAGCTTGCACTCCTCCAAACATCGTCGCTTTACCTCCTGAAAACACAAATGTGAGCTAGCCGGCGGGTGTGTGCCAGAAACCTCTCCGATGCCTAAGTCAACAAATAGACAATAGACACAAAAGCTCTGTGTTTATGAGAGTAAAGATTGTGATACCTGTACATAGGTCCTGCTATGAGCTTTTATAGATTTTGCCTGGCACAATCCTAGTAGGATTCCAACTCTCCTTATAAAAGTCCTCTTAGGAATCACACACCCCACTCACTACCAACCAAGTGAGATGGTTTGCACAATCCTAGTAGGACTCTACTCTCCTTAGCAGAGTCTTCCTAGGAGCCTTATCACTGCAAGTCAAGTGAGATGACTCTACTATGGTAGAATAACAGCATGACAGAGCTAACACTAGCCCTTAGACAGACTTAGCTCGGCGTTTCCACAAGCGATGTTTAGCTCGGTCACCGTTCAACTATACCTCGGCTCGCAGTACACGGACTGAGCTAACTGCAACCATTTCTCGACCGAGCTAACTGTGACCATTCCCAACCGAGCTAATAAAGGAAAGGCCCAACTGCGAAGCCCTTTTCACTACGGCCCACAGATCGGTCCATCACAATGTCTGGGCCTAGCTCGGCCCTAGCTCTCATAAAATCTCCCTCTCATATACTATATATGCTCCCTTGTCCTCATTCTAGCCATGCCTTATGTTAAGATTTGCTGTGGTAGTGATTATTAATATTTATTTTGTGCATGTGTCTTGTGTTCGTATGTATGCTATCTTCTTATGGTCAAAGCTGCAAACTAGCTGCAGCCTAGGTGATTCAGAGTGCAAAGAAAGAACATAAGCGGTTCAAGAAACAGAAAAATAAGGAGGCTACTTGTCTGTTTGTTTTCTTGATTGCTGATCACGTCAATGGCATACGGGTTGTTTAATTTGTTGAGTGAATTTTAAATATCTTCACGAAAGTTCTGGACGTGGTGATAGTAGTAGTCATGTGACTATTTTAAATATCTGAATTCATGAGTGTTCTCTGATTACATGTTTTTATTTTAATGGATATGGATCTTATCTTGTGAAATATTAACATTGGAATAAATTTATTTTAGCTTATTTTCTTTTGTAATCTCTTTAATCTAGTCACAAACACTTTTGATAACACTTCGATGGTTTGAAAATAGAAACCAGTAATAGTTCTTATGTCATTCATGTTAAATTGATTCAGAAGTTTAGATAACTCTGAGAGTTTTTGTAGCTTGATTTTAATTATACTGTAAATAATTTGAATATTTGTTTGTTTACAGTTGTTACCATACTGAGGAGGCGGGGATGATATATTCTCATATCGAAGTTGAAATTTACTACCGATGTTGATATTTGTTTTCACATTGATTCGTTTAGTTATTTGGCTAGTGGTTTGATATGGATACTAAAATTTGGGTTGTATTAAATATTTTGATTAAATTTAGTAATGTGATTGCTTTGGATTATTATTCGAATATTTGATTTTGTGAGTGTGCATTGATATTTGTTTTTGCAAATATTAAAAGTTGATACAGGGATTTAGTAAATATGAATGTAGGAAATATTAATAATTTATATAGGTAATTTTATATAATGGGTTCACAATTTTTAAAATAATATTTTGCAAGAAAAAGAAAAATAATAAAATGAGGGAAAATTTTTTCCTGCAATTTAACTTTTAGCGACAGAATTTAAAGATCGCTAAAGAGTTTCAATTTTTTAATGACAGTATAACATCGTCGCAATTGGTGAACTATATCCATTGCAAAAAGGAAGCTATATTTTGTCTCATACTTATTGCGATGGCTAATTTCCGTCACAAAAGATAGGCACAATCCATCACCAAAAAATTGCAACCGTTTATTTCTGTTGCAAATACTATTTGTCACGCCACTTGTTGCCACGCCTCATATCCATCGCTAATACTTTTTGTGACCCATTTTTTACTTTTAGTGATGGATTTATTCATCGCGAAGAGTCCGATTTTTTGTATAGGATTCAAAGAAAGGTTGCTTATTACTATTTGAAGTCTTTTCTTTTATAGATAATGAGGGTGGGGTTGATAATATTATTGTATTTCTTAAAATGCACAAAGCTCCAGTTACTCAGTATCTTAATCCTTCTTCACCAACTGATTCTTCTCAATAGAAATCAAGGCAAGTCATAATCATACTGGGATCTAGTCCTAGAGATTTCTTTGGTGTATTTTTTGTGGTTGCCTTTTGTTTTTTTCTTTTCAGAAATAAAAGAGAATCCGAGGAACTTGATGAGTTCTATATTGATCAACTACCAGGGATGCCTACCAGATTCTCTTGATAGAGAATTGAGAGTCATGACAAGCAATTTTGATAATAAGCTTGGTGAATGAGGATTTGGGTTAGTGTTTCAAGGGACACTAAGTGATGGCACCAAAGTTGTGGTGAAGCGTCTGAATGGTTTTGGTCAGGTTAAGAAGTTATTTTTAGCCAAAGTTGAGACAATAGGCAGCATTCACCATGTCAATCGGCTTGTTTGGTAGAGCTTATTTCCAACTTATTTCAGCTTTTAGCTTAATTTAAGTTATTTTGGTGTGTTTGGTTCAGCTTAATAATATAGATTATAGCTTTTTTAAAGTAAAAAATCAGCTTTTTCTTTGAGTGGGGAAGGAGAAGCTTTTTGGAACAGCTTAACCGGGTAGCTACAATTTGAGGGGCAAAATGATTTAAATGCCTCTCACAATTTCAAGTAATTACAAGTGTACCATATATATAAATAAATAACAAAAACTCTCATTTTTGTCTCTTCAACGAAGCTGTCTGGCGATTTTCGGCCATTTCGGGTGATTCTGGTGAACATTAACCAGAGCTCTCTCTCTCTCTCTCTCTCTCTCTCTCTCTCTCTCTGTGTGTGCTACATCCATGGCACCGAACCTAGGGTTTTTCGTCGTCGGGTTCGGAGGGCGGATCACAGTCACCATATCGCAGCAGATCGCGATTCCGGTTAACTCTCTCTCTCTCTTTTCCTCTCTCTCTCCCTTGCTCTCTCCCTGCTACATCCATGGCATTGAACCTAGGGTTTTTTGTCGTCGGGTTTGGAGGGAGGATCGTGATCGCCAGATCGCGGCAGGTCACGATTTTCCGACGAACTCTCTCTCTCTCCCTCGCTCTCTCTCTCTCTCTCTATCTCTCTCTCTCTCTGCTATATCCATGGCATCGAACCTAGGGTTTTCGTCGTCGGGTTCGGAGGGTGGATCGCGATCGCCAGATCGCGGCAGATCGTGATTCCCGGCAAACATGAACCAGATCGCGTCGATGAGAACTCTCTCCAATCAGGTTTCAGTATTTTTTTAATAAAAAAATAATAACAATGAAATAATTTATATTAATTAATAATTTTAGTATTTTTAGTATTAATTATTTTAGTATTAATTTCAGTATTTTTATATTAATTAATACTAATTAATAATTTTAGTATCAATTGATTACAGAAAGTCATTAATTGCCACTAATTAATTTATAATGAAATAATTTTATATTAATTGATTTATAATGAAAAAATAAAAATAATAATTTATAATTAAAAAATAAAAATAAGCCATTAATTGACACTAATTAATTTGTAATGAAAAAATGAAAAGAAATTATACTAATTGATACTATTATTAATTTTAGTATTAATTTATGGTAATTAAGCCATTAATTGACACCTAATTCATTTATAATGAAAAAATGAAAAAAAATTATACTAATTGATACTATTATTAATTTTAGTATTAATTTATGGTAATTAAGCCATTAATTGATACCTAATTCATTTATAATGAAAAAATGAAAAAAAATTATACTAATTGATACTATTTTTAATTTTATTATTAATTTATGGTAATTATGCCATTAATTGAGACCTAATTCATTTATACTAAAAAATGAAAAAAAATTATATTAACTTTTGTAATACTAATTATATTAATTTTTACTAATTAATTTGTAATGAAAATATGAAAAAAATTATACTAATTGATACTATTTTTAATTTTAGTATTAATTTAGGGTAATTAAGCCATTAATTGAGACCTAATTCATTTATACTAACAAATGAAAAAAATTATATTAACTTTTGTAATACTAATTATATTAATTTTTATTAATGAAATAATTTTTTTAAAATTAAAACTGAAAAAAATTGACAAAATAATTATTTTTATATAATATAAGGGCAAAAAGGACAATTACACATTAAAGAGTTATTTTACAGCTTATTAACCAAATACTACTCTGCTGTTTAAATCCATAATCCCACAGCTGCACCAAACAGGTTAACAGCTTATGTTCACAGTTATAAGCCATAATCTGTTAAGCTATAATCTATAGGCCCTGTTTGGTAGAGCTGTGGGAAAGTGATTATAACTTATAGCCTAACAGCTTATAGCTTATAACTGTGAACATAAGCTGATTTTTGACTTATAAATTAAGCTTCTCCTCTCCCACTCAAAGAATAAGTTGATTTTTGACTTACAAAAAGCTATAAGCTATATTATTAAGCTGAACCAAACACATCAAAATAGCTTAAATTAAGCTAAAAGCTGAAATAAGCTGAAAATAAGCTCTACCAAACAAGGCTATAATCACTTTTCCACAGCTCTACCAAACGGGGCCAATTTGGTGAGATTAATTGGATTTTGTGATAAAAAAAATCATATCGGTATCTAGTTTATGAGTACATGTCCAATGGATCCTTGGACACATGGATCTTCCAAAGGCACCAGGAGCTCACTCTTGGGTGGCAATCCAGAAGGAAGATCATCATGGATATAGCCAAGGGACTAACCTATCTCCATGAGGAATGTAGGCAGAAAATATTTCACTTAGATATCAAACCCCAAAACATCCTCTTAGATGAATGCTTCAATGCAAAAATTTCAGATTTTGGATTGTCAACACTAATTGATAAGGACCAAAGTCAAGTTGTAACAATGATGAGGGGAACACCAGGCTATTTGGCTCCTAAATGGATGAATTCAATTATCACTGAGAATGTAGATGTCTATAACTTTGGTGTCATGGTCTTAAAAATGTTGTGTGGGCAAAAAATTTTGAATAGGTCTCAGCCTGAGGAAGATATGCATTATTTGAATAGGTCTCAACCTGAGGAAGATATGCTTTTACTAGGTTTGTTTAAGAGGAAGGTAGAAGAGGAGCAACTTCTGGATATTATTGATAAATACAATGATAACTTGCAGACACAGAGCAGAAGTTAGAGATGATGAGGGTTCCTATGTAGTGTCTACAAAGTGATTTTTCAAGTAGGCCTTCAAAGTCAATGGTGGTTAAGGTCTTGGAGGGTTCCATAGAAGTTGAAAACAATTTGGATTATAGCTTCACAACTTCTGTGGTACGAAGAGCAATTAGAGCTGCTGGTCACCAAGAGGAGGCCATTGGTGCTGCTACGTACTCCTTTATTTCCATCAATTTTATTAGGACCAAGGTAAAGAACGTAGACTTCAACTAACTAATTGCAGCAGATTGTTTAAAGCTTTTGTATTTCTTTCTTTATGTAGTGAATTGTAATCAAAGATTTCTATTTGTGCAAATCACATTCTATGATACCAGGATTGATGGTATATTTTAAGCAGTGGAAGAAATAAAATTTCAACTCTCTCAATAATATTGGCCCTTTATATTTCATCAAGTTCTTCCATCATCATTGCCAACATGGAACATACAAAACCACATGAATGTAGTTAGCAAGATTAGATTTCCGTTAGCTATAATTCAAGCATTCTCATAAAATGTAGTGATTCAATCCTTAGTAACTAGTCGAGTTGTGTTGACTTAAAAATAATAATTAAAATAATTTAAAAAGATTGGTTTTGAAATAATAAAAACTAAAACTAATAAAACATAAAACAAAATTAAGTAAGAAATATCTCAGGGTTTTAAATCCACCACTAACCTTATAATCAGGGAGTTATTGATATCTAGTTTTTAGAAAATCATTGATATGGATATTGTGATGTAAGTTGATCAAAAATACATTGTCAAGAGGATTTGTATATCAAAATCAAAAAGTCACGAATCATCTTCGTTTAGCACGAACTGTTACCACTAAACTACGGTTTGATGCACGATCTGTCTTACTAAGTATGACTCGTTTAACAATTTTAATACACAGCAGTGAAAACCATTGTATAACATAATTTGAATAAAACGTTTATTGCACAAAAATATCTTAGAGTTATACAACTTATCCAAACCAAATCAGAATTAAAAATACTAAATACAATAAAATCTCAATTATTTAGTCAAGATTTCATCTATACCCTAAAAAGAAAATATTAATTCCATATAATTGTGCACTTTACTCCAAAACACTCTCAGCTCTCTTCTCTTCTTTGGCCTTCTGCTTTGGGCTGAAGTCCTCTGTTTCTCTCTCTAGTCTTTCTGCTCTCCTCTCTCTGGCTGAACGCTTAGGGGTGTAATTTTAGCCCTTGGCCCGCGGGCAGCCCGAAGCCTGCTTGCGGCCCGTTAAGGCCCGTTTAGGCCCTAGCTTAAGCCTAGCCCGAGGCCTTGGGCTTGGGCCTAGGCCATCGTTTTGAAGCCCGGCCCATTGGCCTGCCTAAAAGCTCGGCCCGAGGCCCAGTATTATTTTTAATGGAAAATAATAAAATTTTGGTGGAAAAAATAAAAAAAACTTGCTTAGGTCGGCCCAAGCCCGCCCAAAAGCCCGAGCCCGTGGGTCCGACCCAAAGGCCGGGCCACTGGCCCGCCCACAGCCCGAATACCCCCTGGGCCTGGGCTAAGGCTTGGGCCCAGTTTTCTGGCCCGTGGGCCGGCCCGGCCTGACCCAAATTTTTGACGGGAGCCCAAAAGGCCTGACATTGGCCCAGCCCGAGCCCGAGCCCAAATGGGCCGGGTCAGGCCGGGCCGGGCCAAAATTACACCCCTACGAACGCTGCATCTTCTTATAGGCAAATTTCCCAAGCCAATTCATCAACAATGTGGATGCCCACCTGCAAAAGCAAATAAGTTAAAAGGTTTATTACACTTTCTACTCCTAAACTATCATCAAATTCTTTATTAGTCTCTGAACTATTAATTGAATCTATTTAATCCCTAAACTATCATCAAATTTTCTATTTAGTCCCTAAAGTATATAAATCAAAGTCTATTTAGTTCCTAAACTATCGATTGAATCTATTAAGTCTTTAAAATATTTAATTCAAACCTATTTAAGCCCTAAAAGGATTACAAAAATAAAATATATGCCCATATATGTTATAAATTAGTAAAAATCCCTCTTCCATTAAGATTTTATTACAGAAAAATCTTTTAAATTTTTATTTTGTCTTTGAAAGATATTTTATTTCGTTGTGTGTTTAAATTAATATTATAGTCTGATTTTTCAGTCTTACTAATAGATTATATGAATATTACATATACTGAAGAAGTAGAATTGGATAGTTTAAATAATAACACTTCTCTACATATGGTAATAGAACAAAATAATACATTAATTAAGTAATAAAAAGAATTTAGCGAAAAACTTAAAAATAATCAATTAGAAATTATAAGTAAAAAAATACTATTAATAATTACCCTTATCCTTATAAATGAAATTTAATATATAGATTAGCGCCCACTTTTCAACGACAGAATAAAAATTTAAGGTTTTTTTTTTTTGAAATAAAATTTTAACTAAATAGGGTGTTTTACTAATTTATAATATTTATGAGCTTATATTTTATTTTTATAATCCTTTTAGGGACTAAATAAGTTTTAATTAAATATTTTAGAGACTTAATGGATTCAATCGATAGTTTAGGGATTAAATAGATTTTGATTTATATATTTTAGGGACTAAATAGAGAATTTGATGATAGTTTAGAGACTAAATAAATTCAATTAATAGTTCAATAACTAAATAGAGAATTTGATGATAATTTAATGGTAAAAAGTATAATAAATCCTAAATTAAATAAGAAAAAATAAAGAAAAGTGGAGGGCATGGCAGACCACCATCATTTCCTCCTCTTTCCTCCTCTTTTTCTCTCCCTTTTCTTTGCGCTTTCCTGACTTCAACGTGCAATCAAATAAGCACAACAAAGGAAAATGATTTGGAGTTTTAAAAAGAGAGTTTTAAGACACTTTTAAATAGTGAGTATCATTTGTGATATGGTGTGTATATTTATTTTTTTATTTTTTTTTCTTATGATATCAGTAGAGCTCAAATTAGAACTCTACAATTAGAAGTCTGTATCACTTCCGTAAATATAATAATATAATTATATAATATTTTATTTTAAGATAAATTACAAATACATCCCCTAAGGTTTGATTAAAATATGAATTGCCTCCTGTGGTTTTGAAAATTACACCCTACCCATGAGGTTTCTAATTTCATAATAAATTACAATTTTTATTAATAAATCATCAAGTCAATTAATAGTTTTTAATGATGTTAAAAATATGTTTCAATTAATAATTTAAGTAATTTTATTATGGGGCACTTACGTGTAGATCCTAATAAGTGGGCTTATTGTCTAACTTATGGAAAAAATTTGTCATAAAAAAAGTCACTAATTGTAAGTTTTAACAACAATTTATAAAATTCGTGATTAAAAAAAGTCACTAATTGTCAATTTTTAACGACGTATGTAAAAAGTTGTTACAAAAAAATTATTTTTAGAGACAATTTTACTAAGACTTATTTTCAATAGAACTTGATAGGAATTAAGTCCAATAATTAGGACTTATTGGTAATTTATCCTTTTATTATTGTATAAGAGAGCAATTATGAATTTTATTTTTTTAGTTAATTTTGTTAAATAAAAAATTCTAATAAGGGGGTATATGTAATTTTTCAAATCACAAAAAACAATCTGTATTTGAAGTAAATTTCAAGAGATGTATTTGTAATTTACCCTTTATTTTATATATACAAATGAAGATGTTGAATAACGGTCGGGAAGATTCTCACGCCGAAAGTTTATTTATTTATTTATTATTTTATTTTATAATATAATATAATATAATATTAAAATATATTATTTATAACTATTTATGTACAAACACTCAAAATATGTATAAATATACAAAATCATATAAAATTATAAAATAATATAAATAAATAAACTAATAAAACGTATATTAATAAATTAACTGTGTAACATTCAGACCCGACCATGTAGTGAAGGGGGGAAGAAGATGGATATTTTGTGGGAGTACTTGAGTTTTCTTATGACTCAAGTAAAACAAGAGAATATCAAATTAGTGAGTTATGATTCAAACTTTATTCTCCAAAAGATGTGTCAATGAATAATTATGAAGAAGGAACAGAGCCAGGTTATATTTTGGACAAATTTAGAACCATTATATGACTAATTAATTTGGTTCAAGGGATATGTTCTTGAATTGCTGGGAAAGAAAACATTTTGTACATCCATTGGTCAAGAGTTGCCACATAAGCAAAGGATTGGCTCTGCAATAAAAATTTCTCCTATCCACTCTTCGCTGAGCTACTATGAACATGGAGAGCAACAGAACAAAGCAAATATGAGGAGAAAGTGTTAGATAATGTCTCAATGGGACCACATAATTAAATGTGGTGTTATCATTTATAAGAAGCCTACAATTTAAGTGATTCAATTACCTAATGTGTAGATACTAGTTGTATAATTTCTATTTCTATGAGGGGCAGAAATAGAAATTAAAACATATTGGTTAAAGTTGGTTTTCATTCCTTTTGAACTTCCACAACCTTTCAGTTTTGAAAACCAATTACAACCTTTAAAAGGTTATGGTCCCTATTCCTTCCCAAGTGGAGAAAAAAACACTGTCATTTTTCTAAATCCTCTAAAAAATGAGAAACATAAGGCACCAAAGGGGAAAGGACTAGAAGGCAATAACATAATCAATAACAAAGAGTTTATTGATAATCACGCTTCCGTTTAACCGTTCATCAATGGATTCAGGTATGTCATTTTGTCTTGATTTCTTGATAATACACATGGTAAATGATCCGAAGTGTAAGGTTTATGTTCTGAAATTTATGTTTACAATTGGTATCAAAGCATGCATATCATGTGTCTTATCAGAATTGATATGCTTTATTCATTCTATTTAGTTTCCTGGAATCAGATTCTGAATTTTATTATGGATGTAAATTCTGTTTTTTCCTGTTTTGTTCTGTGAAAATGGCAATCTGTTTTCTGGAATTGTAAAATGATTCGGTGGGCAGTTTTTTTTTTTTTTTTCTCAAATGGATGAACATCATGTATTTATATATATAGATATATCTTGCGATTTGATCGGTTTAATTTTGAATATCATAAAAAAAAAACTATTTGTTTTTGGACCCGTCAATTCTATTTATATATGTATGTGTATAATTGGGATTGCTGCAGATTATATAACATATACGGGGTCACAAATTTAGAAATCTTTAAATTTAATGTAATTTCATACAACGTCTACAGAAATTTAATTTTCTAACATTCTCAATATAAGTCAATTCAAACAAGATATCACAAAAGTGATCTCTCTTGTCTAGATTGTTTTATATGGAATGTTTTGATGTTCATGTCTGTGTATCTCATGCGGGTATTTATCGGTCCAAAGACATGATTAAGACTTGGCAGAATTACACACACATTTTGTGGTGATAAACATGTGCCAATTGTCAAGAAAACCTAATGTGAATAATAAATCCATCAAAAGATAGATTTGTTATTTGACATAACTTATTGTTAATGTTTGATCATTACAACAAGAATACCACTTACAGTTAATATCACTACCCAAAGGCTTGGTATTAATGTTGTGCTAGGTATCTTGAGATGTTGTCATTAAATTATTTTATTTAGAGATTATCTGTTTGGTACTACTACTTTTGACCAATCACAGGTTCCTATACCTGTCATTGCTCGAGAAGTAATTTCGGATCCTCAACCAGACAATGTTGTTTAAGATAATATAGTTCAAACCCCCATTCAAGATGAGGTAATTGTTCTTGAGGAACAAACTCTACAACCTCAACCTCAAGAATCTGTGCCATTAAGGCGATCCACAAGAGAAAGGAGATTTGCACTTTCAGATGATTATATTGTATATCTCCAGGAACATGAGGTAGAAAATGGAATGTCGAAAGATGATCCAATCAATTTTCGTCAAGCCATGGAAAGTTCCAACTCTCATAAGTGGATAGAAGCCATGAATGAAGAATATAAGTCTATGCAAGACAATAAAGTTTGGAAACTTGTCTCATTACCAGTTGGTGCGAAGCCCGTAGGTTGTAAATGGATATTTAAAACCAAAAGGGATTCAAATGGTAATGTGGAGAGGTATAAGGCACGTCTAGTAGCCAAAGGCTTTACTCAAAAAGAAGGAATTGACTTTAAAGAAACTTTCTCTCCAGTTTCTTCGAAAGATTCTTTTAGGACAATTATAGCGCTTGTTGCATATTTTGATCTTGAGTTGCATCAGATGTATGTCAAAACAGCTTTTCTTAATGGTGACATTAAAGAAACAATTTATATGGTGCAGCCAGAAAACTTTGTGTTAGGAGACCCAAAGAATATGGTTTGCAAATTGACTAAATCCATCCATGGACTCAAACAAGCTTCTCGTCAGTGGTACTTCAAATTTCATCAAGTTCTCACTTCGTATGGTTTTGAAACTAATGTTGTTGATGAATGTGTGTATCACAAGTTCAGTGGGAGTAAACACATATTTTTGGTTTTATATGTTGACGACATATTGCTTGCCACAAACGATATAAACTTATTGCATGACACTAAGAGATTTCTATCTAAGAATTTTGAAATGAAAGATCTTGGTGATGCTTCCTTTGTATTAGGAATCGAAATACACCGAGATCGTTCTCGGGGTATTCTGGGATTATCACAAAGGAGCTATATCGAAAAAGTACTCAATAGATTTGGCATGCAAAATTGTAAATCTGGTGAAACCTCGGTTGCTAAGGGAGACAAGTTTAGTCTCAGCCAATGCCCGAAGAACAGTCTTGAAATTCAAGAAATGCAGAAGATTCCTTATGCCTCGGCTGTAGGGAGTCTAATGTATGCTCAAGTATGTACGCGTCTGGATATTGCGTTTATAGTTGGCATGTTAGGCAGATATTTAAGTAATCTTGGCATGGATCATTGGAAAGCAGTCAAGCGTGTTATGCGATATTTACAGAGAACAAAGGAATATATGCTCACATATAGGAGATCGGATAAGTTAGAGGTCATTGGATATTCCGACTCCGATTTTGCTGGATGCCAAGACAGTAGGAAATCCACATCAGGCTATATTTATCTGTTAGCTGGCGGAGCAATTTCTTGGAGGTCTGCAAAGCAGACGCTCATAGCTTCATCCACCATGGCCGCAGAATTTGTAGCATGTTATGAGGCATCAAACCAAGGGATATGGCTGCGGAATTTTGTTACTGGGTTGCGTATTTTGGAAGGCACTGAAAGACCACTTAAGTTATATTGTGACAATAAGTCTGCAGTTTTATATTCCAATAACAACAGGAGCTCGACAAAATCAAAGCATATTGATATCAAGTTCCTAGTTGTAAAAGAAAGAGTGCAGAGTGGACATTGGGACAAACTCCATGATAGCGGATCCACTTACGAAGGACTACCACCCAAGGTCTTTCATGAGCACACTGCTCAGATGGGTGTTGTTCTATTTGAGAACATTCTGGTTTAGTGGGAGTTTGTATTTATATTACTGCTTTATGTCAGCCTTGAGTTTTATCTATGTGATTAGATTAATTTCTGCAGAAATGAAATATTCAGTTTATTACGCTCTGTTACGTATTGTGCAGTATTGATCTCAATAAAGTTAAGTAGGACCAGTTGGAAATAGGCATGTATGGATCACATCACATGTAATTTTCATGCTACGCATCCATGATTGATCTATGTCATTTAGCTGTATTAGTATACGTGACCATTGGTGGGTCGAGTTACGATTGATGTAACGAAGACCGCTTTGATCCTATATTAATATAGTTAATGGACAAGATTGTTTGGATACCCTCAAGTTATGATAACAAATTTCTGAGCTCACTAAAGTTAAGCACATTTTTCAGGATACATATGTGGTCCAGTGGGAGATTGTTAGATAATGTCTCAATGGGACCACATAATTAAATGTGGTGTTATCATTTATAAGAAGCCTACAATTTAAGTGATTCAATTTAGTTAATAGGCTTAAGGGTATATGTGTTATGGACCTAATGTGTAGATACTAGTTGTATAATTTCTATTTTTATGAGGGGCAGAAATAGAAATTAAAACATATTGGTTAAAGTTGATTTTCATTCCTTTTGAACTTCCACAACCTTTCAGTTTTGAAAACCAATAAATAGAAATTAAAACCAATAATGGTTAAAGTTGGTTTTCATTCCTTTTGAACTTCCACAACCTTTCAGTTTTGAAAACCAATTACAACCTTTAAAAGGTTATGGTCCCTATTCCTTCCCAAGTGGAGAAAAGAACACTGCCATTTTTCTAAATCCTCTAAAAAAGGAGAAACATAAGGCACCAAAGGGGAAAGGACTAGAAGGCAATAACATAATCAATAACAAAGAGTTTATTGATAATCACGCTTCCGTTTAACCGTTCATCAATGGATTCAGGTATGTCATTTTGTCTTGATTTCTTGATAATACTCATGGTAAATGATCCGAAGTGTAAGGTTTATGTTCTGAAATTTATGTTTACAGAAAGGACTCTAACGCTGTGTTTTGTTAAGAGATTTGAAAATGAAATGGGAAAATGTGTGTAAAATTAGGTGAAATGTAAGTATATTTTATTCATATTTCACTTACCTTTTCTATTTTCATTTTCATTTTCAAATCTCTTTCTAAATCTCCCAATTACACACAGCGTAAGGGACGAGTATGAGGTTGCAAGGGAGGATTCGCTGGAGGAAGAAGTTATCTGGTAGGTCCGATCTATTACGTGGTTAGGTGTCAATCTTATAATAAGGGGTGTTGTGGGAATTAGCCAAGTTTTTTAACTTTTTATGAAAAGATGTGTAAAAAAATAGAGATAACAGTTTAACTTTTTTATAGTGATTTTTTAATTTTTTGACTATTTTAATCTATTGTCAAAATAAGTTTAAGATGATAAATAATCAATTTGCCTATAATGTAGGAGATAAGGTAGAAAAAAATAGTTACATGGCCTTGCACTTGGAAGGACCGATCACATATGATATAGGTATGACCTGTTGGATAATGTACACAAATTTTACATTACCATCTTATGGTTTGGTTGATGTGCAAGTTATCCCTTTCTAAACTTTAAGAAATATTAGTGTAATTTATCGTAGTTTTTAGCTTACCAAAGTGTCAACAATGGATGGTCATGGGTCAAGTCTGGGGTGAGAGAAAGCGGGGCGAGAGATGATTAATTTTACAAGTTAAAGAATGAGAATATTAATAAAAATTATAAATAATACATTATATTATAGATAATGATTTATATTTATTGAGAATTATAAGATATAAGATAAAAAATAAATGAGTAAAAATTAATATTAAGTATGATATTTTAGTGTTTTAATTTTATTACAATAAAAAAAATGAAATTATATATTAGAGAATTTTTTTTTAAGATCCCTAATATTAAGATTTTATAAGATAAAAGATATACAATATTTTCATAATACTTCAAGTCCCTCAACATTTCTACAAAGAAGATTTGATTCAGGAAATTTTTGTCCGACTCAAAGAAATTTTAATTTTCACAAATTTTTTTTTTTTTTTTTTGATTTCACAAAGAAATTTCAAAATTTTTCTGTAATCATACTAGAGAAATTTTGAAATTTCACTCAATAGGAGCTAAAATTTTTCTGAATCAAATTTTCTCTATAAAAATATTGAGAGACATTAACTAATAAAAAAAATATGACTTAAACCTCTTATACTACACAAAGTTAAAAAAATTGTTTCACTAATTTTTCTTGATATAACGATAAGTTTTGACGAACATTTCAAAAAATCAAAATTTCAATTGCTTTAATGGTTTTTTATATAGATATATATATATATTAATTTTTCTAGCCGCCCTCACTTCGACCCAGTCTAGTCTACCTTTATAATATAATCGAAAGAAAAAAATGACATGTTAGCCAAAGGAACACCAGTTCCAAAAACAAAAGCCAAAGGGAAAGGTTGGAGAGTCACGGAGTCCCCAATTTCTATGGTCCACTGACAGAACATTTAATTTTTTTTTTTTTGTAAAATAGTATTTACACCTTCCAAAAAATTGTACCCATTTTCTTGTTTCGACGAAGAAGTGTGGTGGGAACCGATTTTGATTTCTCCCACCTCATTTTACTTGACTCCCACCCCCATAATATTTATTAAATGTATTTATATGTAGGTACTATATAAGGATAATTAGTGAAATGTTTTTTTTTAAACTTTGTGTAATAGAAGAGATTTAAAATATTTTTTTTTATTAGCCAAAGTCCCTCCACATTTTTATAGAGAAAATTTGACTTAAAAAAATTTTGCCCGACTCAAAAAATTTTCGCCAAACTTAGAGAAATTTCGGTCCCAGTTCAAAGAAATTTCAATTTTCACAGAATAATAGAGAAATTTCAAAATTTCTCTGTGAAAATTAAAGGCCGTGTTTGGTAGAGTTTTGTAAATATGATTTGAGAGTAGGAGTTATATTTTGAGTTTGTAAGTTTTGGAATTATGATTTGAGTGTAGAAAATTTATTTGGTAAAAGAGTTTTGAATTGAGTGGGAATTTTTGATGTGACATATGATATTTAATACAAAAACTTACAACTCATAACCAAACATACAACTTAAAATTCTATTAAAGCACATAAAAAATTTGAAATTTTTTTTTGGATATATATAAATTAACATATCGATTGCAAAAAAAAAAAAAAAAAAAATGTGCACTGTTCCGGTCAACCGACTGGATGACCGGTTAGGCCAAATTTTTTTTAAAAAAAATTTGAATGTCATGCTCAGACAGAGTTTTCTACAGAGTTGTGGAAAATTAATTCCAAATACCTATCTAAACATCATATTCAAATGTGGGAGTAGAATCAACGTTTGGAAATCGTTCCAAACACAGCCAAAATTTCTTTGAATCAAAGCGAAATTTCTCTAAGTCAGATAAAATTTCTTTAAGTCGAATTTTTTTTTTTTTAATGAAAATATCAAAAAACCTTTACTAATATAAAAATATTATTGATGGTAAAAATTTGATTTAGACCCAATCGACGGTATTTGATCGACAAACTTAAACAAAATTTAATCAACAAAAAAAGATCAAACTTTGTGGTTGAGTGTTATACCTTAAACATATTAAGCACTTTCCTGGAGGTAATTGAATAAAGAAGAAATGGAACAGAATAGAATATGTATTAATTCAAATAAATTCTCACTTGTCACTAGTTACAAAAACTTTAACAAGAATAAAGAATTGAACAAATACAACAATCGGCAGAAAGAAAAGAAATGGGGATTGGAAAATCTACTTAGTTTTTAATGAGTAAACTACCAATAGGTCATAATAGTTAGACGTAATTCCCATCAAGTCCTATTGAAAATAAGTCTTGGTAAAATTGTCACTAAAAATAAATTTTTTTAACAATTTTTTACATATGTCGCTAAAACTTGATAATTAGTGATTTTTTTTTTTGTCATGATTTTTATAAATTGTTGCTAAAACTTACAATTAGTGATTTTTTTATAACAAATTTTTTTCATAGGACCTATTAGACAATAAGTCCACTTATTATGACCTACACATAAGTACTCCTAGTTTAATCTACTTCTAAAATGACTACTTTAATACTATTCCTAAATAACTCTTTGCGAGTGTGATTGATAGTTGATGATTTTTCTTTCTTTATGTCTCTCCTTGGTCTATTCGTTGGCTCAACCACATGAGAGAAAGAGATAACCTAAGCCCATAATTTTCTCAACAAGTTCATGATTTCTTCAATATTATTTTATATTTCATGTTTGGTAGGAACCATTTTACAGATTTGGTACTTGATTTGATATTGGCTCATTGATCTCAGCAACTAAGTTTCAAATTGCTGCAATGACGAATTTTCTGGCCCTCCATTTAACATGTCATCATGACACTTCTTTAACACATCTGTCATGCCAGATTAACATGCATGTCGACATAAATAATAATAATAATAAAAATAGATGTGGTCAAGGTTATTATTTGAAAATAGTTTATAATTTCAATCGACAGATTATAATCGAATTTAATCATAATTAATAGATTATAATTGATAAAAAAAAATATAATAAAAACAATTATCTATTATTTATTTTATAAAATCTTATTATTGGAGACTTTAAAAAAAAAATTCGCTTAAACTTATTACAAAAATACCTTACATTTGTCACAAACAATAGTGCTTAAACGAGAAGATCAAAGTCCGATCTTTTTGTGTGTGCATGTATTAATATTATATTATTGGTCAACAAAATGTCCACGCGCTTTTTGACGTAACAAAAGGAGTGGGGAAGTTAAGAAAACAACTCAAGGACTCTTGCAATAATTGTTGTGAACGGATCTTAAACATGCGTCCGGATCCTCTAGAGTAACTCTCTAGAGTGATCCTCTAGAGTGGATGATCGGACGGCTGAGATGATGTCTATACAAAACGACGTCATTTTGGTACCAAAAAAAAAAAAAATTTCTGAATTTGCAGATCGAGAGAGGATGAGGAAGAAGCCATTGATGGGGTCTTCAAGCTTAGATTTCAGCCATTAATTTTATGAAGAAAATTTTCGCTGTACCAGCAGTCCGGCTTAGATTTCCCCCCTCTTATCTTCGGTGGTGGTGGTTAGATTTCCCCCCTCTTATCTTTCTTTCCTCTGTTTTATCAAAAACTGTCACTCTCGATTTGAAAATGGGTGAATAGATTTGAAAATGGGTGAATAGGAAATGGGTTTAAGATTTGCAGAGATTTTGAGAGATGGGGCAGCGTTGGGCGGATCCTCCTCTCGATTTGCAGAGATTTCTTCTTCCTCAGCTCTCTCCTCCTCCTCTCTCCTTTCGATCTGCAGTGCAAACTGTAAATTTTTTTTTTTTTTGGTTTTGGCTCACCAAGCGACTGTTGTGTTGTTGCTCATGATGATGATGATGATGACAAGCGACTGTTGTGTTGTTGCTCATGATGATGATGATGAGCCACTCGGATTCATATAATTTCTCTCTAGGAATTCTTTCCAGATCTCAGTTTTTCAACTTGAAATTAGGGGGTGTGGTGTGGGTTTGGAGCTTTGATCCTGTGTTCATCAATGGAGATACTCTAATTCCAAGTTGATCCTGCGTTCCTCCTCTCGATTTGCAGAGATTTCTTCTTCCTCAGCTCTCTCCTCCTCCTCTCTCCTTTCGATCTGCAGTGCAAACTGTAATTTTTTTTTTTTTTTTTGGTTTTGGCTCACCAAAACAATCTCAGCCATTAATTTTATTAATGGGACACGCGTCGCTCCTTAATCATCCACTCTAGAGGATCACTCTAGAGAGTTACTCTAGAGGATCCGGACGCCTTAAACATATACAAGGGCGAGGCTTATCTTCAGTGTTTGATTGAATTGGAACATATTGTTAGATCTGTGGATGTTTATTACGGTTCTTATTTCTATAATTTGACTTGTTTAATGTGTAAAACTTGTTGAATATTTTATTTTTGTACAAAATTACGTTCATTGGATATTAATAGTTACTTGATTGGATTAGATTTTTGTCAATAGAAAATATAATTTTCAAAATAAATTATTGACAAAAATCTGATCCAATCAAGTAGGTATTGATATCTGATCAACGTGATTTTTTACAAGAATAAAGTACTCGATGAACTTTATATATTGAACGATTCGAATTATCAAAATAGAACCCATGGTAAGCCTCACAGACCCAACAATACCGTCCAAGGTTGGCCCTTTAAAAATTATAGTTTGAATCGTATGCAGAAATAACTCTGTGTTCGTTTCAATTTTTTAAATTTAATTTTCTAAAAATTGTGTTTTTTTTTTATTGAATATTTTTAAAATTTTAGACAATTTTTTTAGTTTTTTAGATACACATTACTTACATGTATCTAAAAAAGTAAAATATTTATAAAAAAAAAAATATTTTAAAAAATTAATAGATACACAATAATTGAATAATATATTGTATTTTCATTTTTTTCTTTTTTTGTATGCTTGTTATTTAGTAAATATTTTTAAATTTGTTTTACAAATATTATACTTTTTAAATGTATTTATATTAGGTGTTTTAAAAAATTAAAAAAATACTTAAAATATTAAAAATATTCAGTGAAAACAAAAAATTTCACTTATTTGAAAAGTGAATTCAGAAAACTCAAGCCAAGCAAATTGAATTAAATTCATTTTATACTTTATATTCACACTACATCAATTTAATATCCATAAAAAAAAAAAAAAAAAAAAAACACTGTGTTAGATGGTTTTTACTGGGCTGTGACTCACCCTATTTGGGAATAACATTTTCAGGCAATGATGGCATGCCTTCATCAAGGCAATAGCGTTGGAGAAACTTTTGGAAGCAAGGGCTTCTCTTTTTGATTGTACATTTTTGTAAAGCTAAAGGCTTAAGATGTAATGAGCGAAACTCACTTTTAATTGTAACCAAGATATGTCTTGGAAAGATGTAAGTCCGTAGGGCATTTGATTTGTTGTTATTAATCTGCATTACATGCTGTAGATTCAGAATGAACGTTTATGAATGTATAATGCATGTAATCCCTTTTGTAATACGAATCTTGTTATGAGAAAGTGTACCAATTGTGTTATATTCATTTCTCTTATGAGTTGGATTATTTGTATTATTTCAAGGGTGTTACTGTGGGTTAAACCCCGTCGTATGATATCGAAGTTACGATGGGTTGGGTTGAGATGTTACATGTTACATGTTACATTTAGGAGATTACATTATTCATAATTCAACGGTGGAGTATTGAAATGTCACATTGGGTTTGGGATGAAAAGCATATGGGAATGTCATGGTGGGTTTGGAATGTTACATGTTACATTTTACATTGGGTTTGGGATGAGAAGCATATGAGAATGTCACATTGGATTTGGATGTTACATTTATGATTTCAATTTCAAATTTCCAATCATATAAATATGATCATAGTCTATGGTAATATTGAATTACCTATTATGGTATTGCTATTAATCAAGTTATTTTGAATTTCAGAAGCGTATGGGAATGTCACATTGGGTTTGGGATATTACATGTTACATTTACGTTTTGAATTTCAAATATGATCATAATCTATGGTAACATTGAATTTCATATATATGGTATGGCCATTAATTAGGTTATTTTGAATTTCAAATTTCTAACCATATAAATATGGTTATAATCTATGGTAACATTGGATTTCCATATATAGTATTATCATTAATCAGGTTATTAATTAATTAAGATTGGAGGTAGATGTGTCCACAAGAAAATCACAGGACCTATTAAGTTATAAGTTTTTTCATAGGACCATATCTTGTATTAGTCTTCCAAATAGGACTTATAAATAATTTACCTTTTCATTTTATTAAATATTTAAATTTAATTTGTTATATTTGGCGGGCAAATTGATTTTTAAATTATAGTTTTGGGATAAAATGAAATTCTAAATAAAATTTGATACCACGTTAGCACATTCTGTCCAATTGTAGAAGAAATGTGACGGCAAGAACCAAATTGATTAAAATTTTAAAAGTTTAAATGTGAAATTGATATTAATCAAAATTAGAAAATCAAATTAGAAATTATGTGAAAATTTAGTTGGCAAAATGATATTTCCTCCTTTTTGACGTAACAAAAGGAGTGGGGAAGGTAAATAGCATTTCAATGACTTGCAATAATTCTTGTAATAGTGATTTTTCCTCGCTGTTCTGCATTTGGGAGAAACGAAATCTGGAGTTTGCAACTCACCTTTCTTCTTCAACACCTTCTTCTCCATTGCTTTCCCCAAAGAAAAACGAAAACTAGTGACCAAGAAGAAGAAACAGAGCTGTAATGATAAACCACCACCAATGGGTCTATCTTGCACTATTTGTTATGCTGTTATTATCTTTTTCATAGCCTCAGTATCCTTCTTTAACAATGCCCAATTTGCACCTCCAATGGCAAAGTTAACTACTTCTTGGATCAACAAGCCCTCAATTTACAATAATTTTACCGATTTTCCCAGTTTCAATCTCACACCCGTCCTCCAAGGATCATCCAATGGCTCACATTTGATCTGTGGTTTCTATTGCCCTACTCAACAAACTCAGGCATGCCTCTTTGGTGTTGTACTCTTGGGTAGTGATTATGCTTTGAGCTACCGCCCGTCTTATATAATTGCAGCGGAACTAGTTTGGTCTGCTAATCGGGACCGTCCTGTTCAAATTGACGCCACCTTACAACTCACTGGAGATGGAGATTTGATATTGCATGACGCAGATGGCACTTTCGTATGGTCTACCAACACATCAGGAAAGTCCGTCTTCGGCATGAATTTCACTGAATTGGGAAACCTGGTCCTCTTTGATCAAAACAATGCAACGGTTTGGCAGTCGTTTGATCACCCAACTGACTCCTTGCTTGTTGGCCAGACTTTGTTTCGCGGCCAGAAGCTCACCTCCAGCAAATCCGCATCGAACTTGACTCCAGGTTTGTTTTCTTTTAAAGTTCAAGACTATTTCGAGATGGTGGTGGCTTATGTAGAATCCAATCCACCCTTGCCCTATTTTAAATCCTATGTAGGAGTGAAATATGTAAAATTCGAGAAAGAAAGCTTTTTGGGGCGCAAAATCCCTGTTGCATCATCATCGTCACCTCATCATCAGTTCATAAGGTTGGATCCTGATGGGCATTTGAAGGCTTATGGGTGGACAGGATGGAATTGGAATGTGACGGCTGATCTGATGACATCAGATATTGGTGACTGCGGTTATCCCATGGCGTGTGGAAATTACGGCATATGTTCTTCAAATGGACAGTGCAGTTGTCTTGAGGAAGCCATCTACAACAGCACTTTCTGGCAAATAAATTCTAGACAACCCAACCTTGGATGTTCCCTTGCTACACCCATTTCTTGTGACCATTCTAAATATCACACCCTTTTGGAGCTTAAGAATACTAGTTACTTTTACTTCAACTCCCACATACCCTTATCCTCAAGCTTTTATTTGGAAGAAAAATTAGCATTAGAAGATTGCAAGACGAGTTGCTTGAAAAACTGTTCATGCAAAGTAGCTTTTTTTGCACATACTGTGGGCTATGATTCAAAGCCAGGTTGCTTATTATTGTCTGAAGTCTTTTCACTTGTAAGTAATGAGGGCACAACGCAAGAGACCATTGCTGTATTTCTTAAAGTGCAGAAATCTCCAACTACACAGAATCTTATTCCTTCAGCAATAAATTCTCCTCAAAAGAAATCAGGGCAAGTCAAGATCATAATGGGTTCTAGTCTCGGAGCTTTTTTTGTTCTATTTTTTGTGGTTGCCTCTTGCATTTTCTTTTTCAAAAAGAAACAAGAGTCCAAGGATTTTGATGAGTTCTTTGTTGATCAAGTACCAGGGATGCCTATCAGATTTTCTTACGAAGAATTGAGAGCCATGACAAGCAATTTCAACGATAAGCTCGGGGAAGGAGGATTTGGGTCAGTGTTTCAAGGGACATTAAGCGATGGCACCAAAGTAGCGGTGAAGCGTCTCCATGGTTTTGGTCAGGTTAAGAAGTCATTTTTAGCTGAAGTTGAAACAATAGGTAGCATTCACCAGGTCAATTTGGTGAGATTAATTGGATTTTGTGCTGAAAAATCATATAGGCTTCTAGTTTACGAGTACATGTCCAATGGATCCTTGGATACATGGATCTTCCAAAGGCACCAGGAGCAAACTCTTGCGTGGCAATCCAGAAAGAAGATCATTATGGATATAGCCAAGGGACTAACCTATCTTCATGAGGAATGTAGGCAAAAGATATTTCACTTGGATATCAAACCTCAAAACATCCTCTTAGATGAAGACTTCAATGCGAAAATTTCTGATTTTGGATTGTCCAAACTAATTGATAAGGACCAAAGCCAAGTTGTAACAATGATAAGGGGAACACCAGGCTATTTGGCTCCCGAATGGTTGAGTTCAATTATCACCGAGAAAGTAGATGTTTATAGCTTTGGTGTCGTGGTCTTGGAAATGTTGTGTGGGCGCAAAAATTTGGATAGGTTTCAGCCCGAAGAAGATATGCATCTGCTAGATCTGTTTAAAAGGAAAGTAGAAGAGGAACGACTTTTGGATATCGTTGATAAATACAATGATGACATGCAAACACATGGGGCAGAAGTTGTGGAGATGATGAGGGTTGCTATGTGGTGTCTACAAAGTGATTTTTCCAGGAGGCCTTCCATGTCGGTGGTGGTTAAGGTCTTGGAGGGTTCTGTAGATGTTCAAAGCAATTTGGATTATAACTTCACAACTCCTGTGGCACCAAGACCAATTACAGTTGCTGGTCACCAAGGGGAAGCCATTGGTGCTGCTACTCCATTATTTGCATCAGCTTTATCAGGACCAAGGTAAATAAAGTAGACTCCAACGAGCAAATTACAATTGGTTGTTTAAAGTTTTTGTATTCCATTTCTTTTGTAGTGAACTATAATCAAAGATTTTTATTTGTGCAAATCACAATCCATGATACCAGGATTAATGGTGTTTTAGGTAGAGTAGATAAAATTTCAACTCTCTCAATAATATTTGTCCCTTTTATTTCTTCAAGTTCTTCCATCATCATTTCCATAGTACATACAAAACTACATGAATATAGTGAGCAAGATTAGATTTCCCATAGTTTTAATTCAAACATTTTCAAGTTCTGTAGTGAAGGTGAAGTACATAGATATTTTGTGAGAGTATGAGAGTTTCTCATGATTCAAGTAAAACAAGAGAACATCAAATTAGTGGGTTACGATTCAAACTTTATTCTCCAAAAGATGTGTCAATGAATAGTAAATTAAGTTTGAAGAAGGAACAAAGCGGGCTTATATTTTGGACAAATTTAGAGCCATTTTATGACTAATTAATTTGGTTAAAGGGTTGTATTCTTGAATTGCTGGGAAAGAAAACATTTTGTACATCAGTTAGTCTGCAGAATGTGCAAATTTTTTTCTCTCACTTTAAGCTTGACTGGGAAAACAGAAAGAGTGTGACATGATGAACAAAAAAATTCCACTGCCATGTTTTTCCCCCTCTGCTTTTCTGAAACCTACTGATCTGTAACAGGAAATGGATAAATAGAAATCTGATTTGCAATATTTTTCTTGTATCATTTTTTTACATTGATTCTGCGCATTAGATCAATGCCCAAACTATTGTGCGTTCAATGGCTAAACTGTGCACTACATGGATCAAACCTATTTGAATGAAGCCAAAAAATATAATTGGGGCCCTCTGTAATATTTCTTTTATAATTTTTATTTAAAATTCTTAACAATTTCCCTAACCTTTACAATCAAAAATAATTTTGATAAAAAGGCCTTTTATTTATTTATTTTATTTTTTGACTTGACCAGATAATGGAAGAGGTGTAATGTAAATGTCCTCCAGTAAGAGAGGTGGTTTTCTGTCTTTATGATTTGACACAGTCTAAGATAACTCATGAAGTGTTGTTACTCTTGTTTGATAATTTAAGATTTAACCATTTTTATTTATTTACTGAGAGATTTTTTCCTACTATATATATATATATATTTTTTTTGAGAATTATTTTGGGTGTAAGTTGTTTTGTGTATATTTTTTTGTGTAGTGAATATGTAGTAAGTAGGGCCCTCCTAAATAGAGCGCCTACTCCTTAAGCCACCACTAGTTTGCAGTAGATATGGTATGACAGCTTGGCAAGTTTGGACCGCAGTTACTCAAAAGTGGCTAATAGCAATACAAGTAAGCTATTTTAAACAGATAAATAAATGATAAGCATCATAATCTTGAATGTTCTAAAATTATTCCTTTGTTCTGCAAAGCTTCAAAACATCACATGCTCATAGAGCTAAAGAATGTTACCTACCTCATTGTTGAGGCTGACATGTCAAATGCTATGGATACATAGACATGAAGAGTAGTTGCAAGCAAGCCTGTTTAAGTAGTTGCTACTACAGAGCTGCTCTGTTTTGTTCAAGTGATGTTTCCAATAAAAATTCAAATGGAAAATGCTCTATATATGCTAACAGAGATCATCTCAATGAAGGTCAATATAAAGTGCAGTCAATAATCAATTTGTAATCAAACTGGTATCTAGACTTGGAGCGTTTTTCCGGTCTCTTTGTTATAATTTTCATCTTTGTTTTCCTTTGAGTAAATTACAAATACACTCCTTAAGATTTTCTTAAAATACGAATTGTCCCCTGTGATTTGAAAAATTATAATACCTCCCTGGTAGAATTTTTTATTTAACAGAATTAATTGACAAAGTGAGATTTCTAACTGTTCACCTATACAATAATAAAATTATATGAATTATTAATTGAAATAAAATTTTAACATTATTAAAAATTGTTAATTAACTTGATGGTCTATTAATAAAATGATCTATTTGTTATGAAATTAGAAATCTTAGGGGGCATAATGTAATTTTTAAAATCACAGGGACAATTTGTAATTTAGGTAAATCTTAAGGGGTGTGTTTGTAATTTATCTTTTTCCGTTCCAAGGTAAAAAAGAGGAACTGATGAAACCAAGGAGGATTATTTAGATCAAGAAGTGTCGGGAATGCCCTTGAGATTCTCTTATAGAATTGAGCTCAAAGTCACTGACTGATATAATTTCGAAAGGAAACTCTGTCAAGGATAATATGGGTATTGGCCTTTGAAGGAACTCTCTTCTAAGCAACGGCAAAATCAAAGTTGCACTGAAGCATCTTGATGGCTTAGGCCATGTCAAGAAGTCTTTTTCTACGTAAACAAGTCCAGATAATAGGCAGCACTCACCATTTGAACTTGGCGACATTGGTGGAACATTGTGTTGAGAAATCACAGTCTTTTAGGGCCTGTTTGGTAACCATTTTATTTTCAATTTATGTTTACAAATTTTTTAAAAATTGTCATAAAAACTTATTTGATAATTTTTTTGATTTATAAATGGTTGTCTTAGTTTATAAATAAAAAAAAAACTTAAACTCAAAAAATGAGTTTATGTTAGTTTTTAAACAAAAATTTAAAAAATTGATTAATAATTTTCTTTTCCAATTAAATTTTTTTTTTCAAATAATTTTTGCTACCATGACTTGTTAGTCAAATTGCATAGTTGGAAAAAGTTGTTACCATGACTTGTTAGTCAAGTAGACAATAGGCATTATCATAGAAAGTGCATAATTGGAAAAAGTTTTGCTACCATGACTTGTTAATCGGTGGGTCAACTTCAACATATAAAGAAGAATTAATAAAAATTTTAAAAGATTAATTCGTGGCGTGCATATTGCATGGTCGACTTATGACTTACTCTGATTTTTGTAGGGTTTGGTTAAAAAAAAAAAAAAAAAATTATCATTTAAAAAATGGGTACAATTTTTAATTGGATGGTAACTTATCATATTTAACTTAAAATTCAATTTTTAATTTAGTAAAATGTCAACAATGAGTGAAATTTTACATCATGCATTGCTTGAAAGGTGCAAAATCCAGAGATGACTTGACCATTAGATCAATTAAATTGTCGACTAAGATCCATAAGAAAATTTTAAAAAAATTTAGTGTTGAATACTCTACCTTTTTAAAGATTTATTTAGATAAAATCTTATTTTAATATTCAGTTTAAGACATCTAATAATCTTGGGCCACTAGTGTTAATATCATAAAATTTCTCAAATTAGTATTTAGAAAAATAGGATAATTTTAACTAGTGAGGAATGATTTTTATCATGTGGTGGGTCAAACTCAAAAGAAAATAATGATAAAAAAGTTTAAATGTTATTTCTGTGCAAGTGCAGTAGACCACAGAAATTGTAGAGTTGGAAAAAATAATTAATGCCACATGACTGTTATGGGCTTGTTTGGTTTGTATTTGAGAAACATGTTTTGAGATAAAAAGTACGAAAATTTGTTTGGTTTGGTTTTTTTTCAAAAGATGTTTTGAAAAATTATTTTGAGAGAGAGTTTTGGAAAAAGTGATTGATTTGATGTGCATGAGAGAGAGATTTGTTTGGAAAACTTGTAAACCAAACAAGTTTTGGAAAAAATTTTTGGAAAAATTTGTTTGGTTTGATTACTTTTAAAAACTTATTTGTAGAGAATTTTTCCCAAAATTTTTTGAGAAATACAAACCAAAAGACACTCGTTTTATTGGTGGAATATAAAAATTTAAACTTCATATTTAAAGCAATGTATTGGTTTTATCTTACTCTCCGTGTATTTGAGTGAAAAACATTTTTAAATGATGGTGAAATGAAAAAAATATTTTTAAAAAAATATATTTTTTTATATTTAGTAATGGTGGTGAAACGAAAATGGAGGTGGAGATGGTGACATGGTGGCTGGGCGGTGGCAGTGGTGAAGTGGCTGTTGTGATGGTTGTGTGGTATGATGGTGGAGGTGAGAGTGGCAGTGGAATGTAGTGACATTAGTAAGACTTTAGTTTGAAGAACGTTTTTTGCCTTTTAAAAGTAGAAATATTTTCTGCCTATATAGATTTGTTTTCTGTTGATCACAAAAAATGTTTTTCATTGACTTTTTTTTTATTGTATCAACTATTAGAAAATAGTGTGCATTGTTGACATACTCGTAGGGTGAACAAGTTCAGACTCTTTACAATGTGGTGGGTCAATCTGAGTGTAACATGTCATATTGTTTTAAGAGTAGTCCAGACTCATTAAAAGTTGGAAAATTTATCCATAAATCTCATTTTGAGGAATGATGATTTATTTAGTTTTAAGGATTTTTTTATAGACCAATTTGTCCCATTGATTTAGAAAATATAGATTTAATGTATTATTTAAAAATTAGATTTATAGTTATACTCTTATTTCTATTATGTTTTCTTTTCTTTTTTCTTTTGTACTAAAAATGAAAGATACACAATTTATGAGAATTAAATTTAAGATTAATTTTTAGGAGAAATTACCAATAGGTCCTACTTTCGAGACTTATTACCCATTAAGTCCTATTGATAAATTTATCAAGTAATAAATTTATTAGTCTCTTTGTTTTTATGAATAAATTTATAGTGATAAATTTATTAGTTTCTTGTTTTTATAATGATAAATTTATCAGTTAGGACTTGTAGGTAAATAAGTTTAATTAACAGGACTGATTGGTAAGTGCCCTTAATTTTTATATAGGAATTTTTTTTTATTTGGAAAACATTTCAAAATGAGTATAAAAATGACTTAAAATATGGGATCTTTCCAACATTCCAAAAGGATGTGGGATTATTCAAACATTTCAAAAAGAGTACAAAAACTCTTTAATAAGCTTTGGGCAAATGTGTAATTTTAAACTGTAACACTCCAATGTAATATTTAAATGTAACACTCTAATGTAACACTTTAATGTAACACTTCAAAAAATCCTTAGTATACTTTTATCAAAGGTAACATTCCAATATAACACTCGAAAAAAACTTCTTAGTGTAACACTTCAATGTAATACACAAAAAAATTCTTAGTGTTCCCAAACATAATATTCTAATATAACACTCTAAAAAAAAGATGTGAAATTCTTCAAACCATTCCAAAAATAGTACAAAAATTCATTTTCAAACTGTGAATATTACGTTTGGAAAAAATACACTGAAGAGTTTTTTTGGAGTGTTACGTTGTTATATTTGAGAAAAGTACACCAAGAAATTTTTTAATGTGTTACATTGGAGTGTTACGTTTTTGTTTGTGATGTGGGATTTGTTCCACGAGGAGGGAAAATCCAAAACCTCTATAGTGCGGATTGTTCAAATGTGTAATTTTACATTTGGAGAAATCAACTTTTATCCTTTAAAAATTAAACCCAAACATGTGAATGACTATGCTTTTGTGTAATTTCTACTTTAATAGGTCCTTTGAGTTCATAAAAAAAAAAGGAAGACTAAATAGTTCACAAAATTACATTTTGAGATTTATTGGTGTTTCACCTTTAAAAGTAACTAAATCAACCATTTAAGATTGATTAAAATTTTGATTTGTAGTCCTATTTTTCAAAATGTGTGGTCTATTTTGATTTTAAAATTTTTTACATTGATATAAATTGAATTGTCTAAAATATTATATTATATTTAAATATTTTTTAGATTTTAATTCTTTATACATTAGAAGATAAGCGATTAATAATATATGTTTTGTAAAGGAAGACATTTATAGAACAATTTTACTATTTTTTTTTTCTTTATTTATTTTCAATGTAAAATTTTACAAATTTTTATAAAACCCGTAAAAATCTCGTGAATTATTTCTTTATACCAAACCAACAAAACCGAATAGTAGTATGTGGTGTATTTGAGTTTATTAACCAACAAAACCAAATGGTTGAATGGTTTGGCTCAATATTAAATTTTTGGATAAATTATGAATACATCCTCTAAAATTTACTTAAATTACAAACTATCCCTTGTGATTCTAAAAATTACATTATGCCTCTTAAGGTTTCTAATTTCATAACAAATAGGTCCTTTTATTAATAAATCATCAAGTTAATTAACAATTTTTAATAATGTTAAAATTTTGTTTCAATTAATAATTCAGATAATTTTATTATTCTATATGTGAATAATTAAAAATTTCTCTTTTTCAATTAATTTTGTTAAATAAAATTTTTTGACATGGAGGTATTTATAATTTTCCAAACCAAAGAAAGCAATTCGTATTTTAAGCAAACCTTAGGGGGTGTATTTGTAATTTATCCTAATTTTTTTCTCTCTCCGACCAAACCGAACCGCTTATGCCTTAATTCAAAAGATTTCAGATAGAATTAATTGAAATATGTTAAGGTGATCTTGAAAAGCCAAAGATGTTATATTTTGTGAGTTGAAAATTTTATTTCTTTCTCAAGATTCATGTAAATTTTTTCAATACATTTAGAACCACTAGCTACAATTTTTTTTTTTTAAATGGTATACCATATCTATATATATTAAGTAAAAGAGGATTTTTAAGGAGAAGTATTCTTATAGCTCTAACGTCTCAAATTAAAATTCTTAATTTTTTATTTTAAATAATTAAAACAAAAATTCTATTGGTTAGCTCTCATTTAAGCATTAAAAAAAAATTCAATATTCCTTGATTTATGGCTTTAGAAAAGTAATTTAATCTATTTCAAAATTCAAATTTGAGAGCTAATAAATATGACAAGTAATCTATTAATTTAAATTTAAAGTTGGCACAATATAAATTCAAATTTGTAATTATCTATCTCATTATTTATGAGTTTTATAATGAACTAGATTTAAAAAATAAATAAATAAACAAACAAAACTATCAATTGGTCCTAATAGTTGGACTTAATTCTTATCAAGTCCTATTAAAAATAAGTCTTGGTAAAATTGTCGCTACAAATAATTTTTTTGTGACAATTTTTTATATATGTCGCTAAAAATTAATAATTAGTGACTTTTTTTGTTATGATTTTTATAAATTGTCACTAAAACTTACAATTAATGACCTTTTTTTATGACAAATTTTTCCTATGGGACATATTAGACAATAAATCTACTTATTATGACCTATACGTAAGTTTCCCTAAGATAAGTGTATCAACTCTAGAAAAAATTTATATCAAAACTTCAAATTCACATCAAGTATGCATATTTGATTATTAAAATTGTTAAAATTAATGATTTTATTGATAATAAAAAATTCAATATATTTTAAAATAGAATATATGTATTTGTTTATTGGTGTAGAAAAAAATTCTTGTTTTTTTGTTTTATTTTTTTTAATCTTATCAGTTAGCCCATCAACCAAAAAAATTTATAATTTATAATTGCCAACTCTATGGCATAATTTATGATTTGTATTGTGATTTATTTATGGATAAATTACACTTTGTCCTTTCTATATTTGGCCATTTTCTTATTTTGACCTTTCATGTTTTAATTTTTTTTTAAAGCTAATTTATATCTAAAATTAGACACAAAAAAAAAAAAAAAAAAAACACACATTAACAATCACGTGACATAAGACAATTTTATTACTCAAACCCAAATCTCTATATGATAATATATTTTTTATATTATGTGGTAGTTAACGTGGTAGTTAGGAGTAAATTAGAAAAAATCTTGAAACATGAAAGGTCAAAGTGAAAAAAAATAAATTTTAACGGCTACAATAAAAAAATGACAACACATAAAGGGACAAAGTGTTACCCTTTTATTTATATATACCTGTAAAATAGAAAAATCCAATATCTATCTATAACTATTTCACTATATGTAACTAATCTATGTCTGTTTTTTTGTTTTTTGGTTAGCCATCATCACTATCTGTAACTAATCAATCTATATTGAGCTGATGTTGATTTTTTAACAAAAATATAAAATAGATGAATCAATAGATAAGATATAAAGATTGGAAACGAAAGAATAGTGAGTAAAGCGAAAGTTAGAATAGGCAAGATCACACACGAATTTATAAAATATATATTATTATTTTACAGGTTTGAAACAAATTTCACACACAAATTTTATCTATTGTTATCTATTTCATGTTTTCTGTATTTTTATTTTTAACATCTCTCATTTTCGTTTTACTCATAATACATGATATTGTTTGCAAAAAATATACACAAACAAATTCAATAAATAAAAAAAAGAAAAAAAATACAACCATATTCACGCGAAGAAAACAAAGATATTTTTAAAAAAATTAAAAACAAATCTACAATTTTTTATTTGAGTTTACAATTTTTAAAATTTTTATATTAAAAACAATAAAATAAAAAATACACATAACAACTCAATTTATTAATTTTGAAGTTTTTAGTTTAAAGTCCCTCATATTAAGATTTTATAAGATTAAAGGTATATAATATTTTCGAAAATGATCCAGAGCTCGAAACTCTACGGCTCGAAACGGCTCGAAATTTTTTTTCCCTTTTCAAGCAAAGGAGCTCTGCACAAACAGAGGGAAGAGGAGAGGAGAAAGAGGGAGAGAAGAGAGGAAGAAGAGAGGAGAAGAGAAAGAGGAGGAGGCAGCACCACCGCCGTCGCCATCGCCTCGCCGCCGTCGTCGCAGCACCACCTCCTCGTCGATCGTCGCAGTCGCAGTCGCAGCCCCCTCCTGTCCAGTTCGTCGCAGTAGCTCGCCCCGCCTCCTCCTCCATCCCGATTTTTATGGCCCCCTCCCCTTCCTCCTTCCTCCTCCTCCCGATCTTCTTCTCCACTCTTCTTCTTCTTCTCCCTTCTTTTTCTTCTTCATTTTCTTCTTCTTCTCCGTTCTCCTTCTACCGATCTGCAACAACACAGGAAAAAAGAAAAGAAAAAAAAAAAACCGACACCAAAACGACGTCGTTTTGGTGTCGAGCCAAATTCGTGCCAAAGAATTTCGAGCTACGTAGCGGCGTCGATAATATTTTCATAATAGTTGAGGTCCCTCAACATTTTCACAGAGAAATTTTGAGCACAAAGAACTTTCGGTTCACAAACAAAATTCAAACAAATTTTTCTGTGAAGAGAAATTCAGAGAAAATTCAGAGTGAATGAGAAATTTATGTGTTATGATCACAGAGAAATTCAAAGAATTGTCACAGAAAAATTTCAAAAAATGAAGAATAACAGAATAATGATAATGATAATAGCGAAAAATAGTAGATTTTTTTTGTGCTTATTTTGGCTTTTTCATTTACTTTTTAGATTCTTCTACACAAGACAAACTGCAAAAAAAAAAAAAAATAAATAAATAAATAAAATTAAAAAAAAAATCGAAAAAAGGTTGTGTCTTATTTCGGAGTTCCCATAGAGCTGGCATTCTTTTCAATTATATAATTTAGAAGGGTCATTTTCATGAAATTCTAAAAAATTACTTAATTTTTTGAATCTATTCCATGACATTACAAAGTACAGGAAATTCTATATTCTATTACGTATTTTTTAGCTATGTTATACATTTTTGTAATAGATATTACCAAAAATGAAATTACACATTTTATAACAATATTACATATTTTTGTAATAATATTACACCTAAAATACAAAAACCAAAAGGATTTCAGTTTTTAATTGAATAACTAACCCTATATTAATTCATAAGATTATTAGGTAGCGTTTGTAATAATTTTCAAATCATGATTTTGTTTTTAAATCATGATTTAAATGAAACATGTTAATCAAACAAATTTTTGAAATATAATTCAAAATTACTTTCAAAACTCCTCTCTTATTTTTTTTTTTATTATTAATCAATCAATCATTCACTTTTTTTTCTCTCCTCTCTCCTCTCACATTCTATATATCAATCAATATAAAAAAAAAAAAAAATACAAATCATCCCAAAACTGTTTTCAAAACTCATAAACAAATAAATTTTATCTTTTCAAATTATGATTCAAAAACTCAAAATTGAAAACAAAATTCCACAGTCAAATCATTATTCAAACTAAATCAAATAGACCCTTAATCTCTTTGCTATGAATCCTGCTAACCAAACAGGGCCTAAGACCTAAGAGTGGTTTTAAAGGTGATTTCAAATGCACTTTTTCGTTGGCACGAAATCTCTGGCTTTCACTGCAGACCTCACCTTTATTCTTCTTCTTCTTGTTCCCTTTGAGCTCTAAATGGATAGACATAGACCACCACCAATGGGTCTGTGTTGTTGTTCTTGCTCTATTTATTATTATGTTGTTGTTGCTGCTGCTATTATCTCCTTTTTCATAGCCTCTTCACCCTTCAACAATGCTCAACCTCTATCCCTATCTCCTCCATCTTTTTGGATCAACACCCCCTCAATTTACACCATGTACACCCAATTTGACAGCTTAAAACTGACAGCTGTCCTCGGGAGATTATACGATGACTCAGGCCCACACTTCTTCTGTGGCTTCAATTGCCCTACTCAAGAAATTCATGCTTCATGCCTCTTTGGTGTTTTAATCTTCGACAGCGTTTTATATGATGATAGCAACAACACCTATTACACGACAAATGCACCGCAACTTGTTTGGTCTGCCAACTGGGACCGTCCTGTTCGAATTAACGCCCACTACAACAAAAACACATTTTAGTGACACCATACTAGTGGCATGTTCTTAAAAAATGTCACAAAAAGAATATTTGGTGGCATTTTTTAGAAAAATGTCATAGAGCCACAAACATACAAGGCTCTAGTGGCATTTCAATTAAAAAAAGTGTCACTTCACTACAACAAAAATGTCACTACAACAAATTTACACTTTAGTGACACTACACTAGTGGCATGTTTTTAGAAAATGCCATAAAAATAAAAATTGGCATTAAATGTTTTAGAAAAATGCCACAGAACTACAAACATATAAGGCTCTAGTGGCATTTCAATAAAGAAATGTTATATCAATTTTATGACATTTTATAAAATAATGACACAAAAAATTATGTTCGTGACATTTACCAATAGATGCCACTAAACTTTAGTAGCAATGGCATTTTTAAAAAAATGTCAGGACACTAGATAGGTGCAAATTACTTTTTATGGCACTTAAGTGAAAAGTGTCATAAACAAATATTTTATAACATTTTGAGAAATGCCATTAAGCCAAAAACTTTCCAAGCTTATAATGGCATTTTTGAAAAACAAAAAATGCCAATATATTTTCTAAATTTTTAAAATGTAGTAAATGATTAAAAATAAATAAATTAAACTCAATATACACTACAGGAAAAAGCACATTCGGTGACTAAATTTCCTGACCAAAAAAAATTTGGTCGTTGAAAGTATAGCTTTCAACGACCAAAACAACATTAGTAGCCAAAAGTCTACAATTGGCGACTAAAACTAAGTTTGGTCACTGATTATATGGGTTTTAGTGACTAAAAAATTTTTAGTAGCCCAAAGTAAAGCTTTTTGGCGACTAAAAAAATTTAGTAGCCAAAAGTCTACAGTTGGTGACTAAAAATAAGTTTGGTCGCTGATTATATGGATTTTACCGACTAAAAAAATTTTAGTAGCCAGAAGTAAAGCTTTTTGGTGACTAAAAAAATTTTAGTAGTCAAAAGTCTACAATTGGCGACCAACAAATAAGTTTAGTCGCCAAAAGTGGTCATTTTTAGTGCGGGAGAACTAAAATCCTAAGGCGGGAATTAAATTTTTTGGCGACTAAAATTTTGATAGCTGAAAGTGCATCTTCGGCAACCAAATCCGATTTTGGTCGGCAAAGGTTAAGTTTTTTAGCAACTAAAAAACAATTAGTAGCCAAAAGTATAGAATTGGCGACTAAAAAATATTTTTAGTCGCCAAAAGTGGTCTTTTTTTATTTTGCTAGTAAATAGTTTATTTTACATAAATTATGTTCAATAAAATAATTATATTTATACATATACTTTTATATTAATATGGATGTATGTACTATATAAATAATATATGTTACATATATAATCATGTGGTGCTATAGAGGTGTAGTGGAAAGAGTGTGGTGTATAAGGTTTATGGTGCGGGAGGTTGGCGGTTCGAGTCTCTGCAAGAGCGGATCAAATTGTTCTACAACGAATTATCATCACAAATGGCACTTGATAGCGTCATGAATAGTGCCTACTATGACATTAAAGTGTCATTGAAAGGTTTTAGTTTTGATGGTGTAATGACACTTATAAGTGTCACTAACTCTTTTTTTAATGGCGCTTGATAGTGCCACAAATAATATCTACCATGACATCAAAATGTCATTGAAAGTTTTTAGCCATGATGGTGTAGTGGCACTTGCAAGTATCTACCGTGGCACTAGTATTTACCGTGGCACGGATACAAAAGGCACTTGTTCAAAATGCCACAAGACTAAAAAATGTCATTAAACCAATAGTTTTGTGGCACTTTCAAATGTAACTAAACTAAGAAAATGTTGTAGTGGCCACCTTACAATTCACTGAATATGGAGATTTGATCTTGGAAGACTCCGATGGCACTTTTGTATGGTCTACCAATACCTCAAGAAAGTCCATCTTTGGCTTGAAATTAACCGAATTGGGAAACTTGGTCCTCTTTGATCGACACGATGCAACGGTTTGGCAGTCATTTGATCACCCAACTGACTCCTTACTTATTGGGCAGACGTTGGGCAGAAGCTCACCTCCAGCACATCCGCATCCAACTGGAACCGCGGTTTGTATTCTCTTACAGTTCAAGATTACAGTCTGTTGGCTTATGTGGAATCCAATCCACCCTTGCCCTATTTTGAATCATATTTATTTTTTGTAAATTGTGTCAAATTCGAAAATGGAATCTTCAACGGGCAGCTAATCCCTGCTGCATCAACATCATCACCTCAGTTCATGCGGTTGGAACCTGATGGGCATTTGAAGGTGTATCAGTTAGGAGACTCGAATTGGACTCTGGTGGCGGATCTGCTGACATCACAAATTCGTGATGGTGAGTGTGGGTATCCCATGTTGTGTGGCAATTACGGTATCTGTTCTTCAAATGGGCAGTGCGGTTGTCTTGAGGAAGCCACTGGAAGCACTTTCAGGCAAATAAATTATAAGCAACCCAACCTTGGATGTTCCCCTGTTACACCTATTTCTTGTGACCATTCTCAATATCACACCCTTTTGGAGCTTAAGAATACGAGTTACTTCAACTCAAAATACAAATTCTCATATGAAAACATTTACTACTTGGATGGAAAAACAGAGTTAGAGGGTTGCAAGATGAGTTGCTTGAAAAATTAGTGCACAAATCAATAGATTCTCCTCAAAAGAAATCAACGCATGTCAAAATCATATTGGGATCCAGTCTTGGAGCTTTCTTTGGCGTATTTTTTATGGTTGCCTTCTGCTTTTTCCTTTTCACAAAGAAACAAGAATCTGAAGAATTCGATGAGTTATCTGTCGATCAAGTACTGGGGATGTCTACTAGATTCTCTTATGAAGAGTTGAAAGCCATGACAAGCAATTTTGATAAAAAGCTAGGATAAGGAGAATTTGGGTCAGTGTTTCAAGGGACATTAATTGATGGCACTAATGTAGCAGTGAAGCATCTCAATGGTTTTGGTCAAGTTAAGAAGTCATTCTTAGCTGAAGTTGAGACAATAGACAACATTCACCATGTCAATTTGGTGAGATTAATTGGATTTTGTGTTGAAAAATCATATTGGCTTCTAGTTTACGAGTACATGTCCAATGGATCCTTGGATGCATGGATCTTCCAAAGGCACCAGGAGCTCACTCTTGGGTGGCAATCCAGGAGGAAGATCATCATGGATATAGCCAAGGGACTAACCTATGTCCATGAGGAATGTAGGCAAAAGATATTTCACTTGGATATCAAACCCCAAAACATCCTCTTAGATGAAGACTTCAACGCAAAAATTTATGATTTTGGATTATCAAAACTAATTGATAAGGACCAAAGCCAAGTTGTAACAATGATGAGGGGAACATTAGGCTATTTGGCTCCCGAATGGTTGAGCTCAATTATCACCGAGAAAGTAGATGTTTATAGCTTTGGTGTCATGGTCTTGGAAATGTTGTGTGGGCGCAAAAATTTGGATGTCTCAACTTGAAGAAGATATGCATCTACTAGATTTGTTTAAGAGGAAAGCAGAAGAGGAACGATTTTTGGATATCATTGATAAATACAATGATGACATGCAAACATATAAAGCAGAAGTTGTGGAGATGATGAGGGTTGTTGTGTGGTGTCTACAAAGTGATTTTTCCAAGAGGCCTTCCATGTCGGTGGTGGTTAAGGTCTTGGAGGGTTCTGTAGATGTTCAAAGCAATTTAGATTATAACTTCATAACTCCTGTGGCACCAAAAGCAATCACAGTTGGTGGTCACCAAGGGAATCACATTGGTGCTGCTACTACTTTATTTCCATCAGTTTTATCAGAACCAAGGTAATGAAAGTAGACTACGAAAAAATTACAGTTGATTGGTTTGAGTCTTTTCTATTTCTTTCTATCCTTTTTTTCTTTTTCTTGGATTGATAAGTTTTAGGATTTCGATTTAGTCTAGGAACATTGCAACACAATGGAATAAAATTGTCAAAACATGCCATGAAGGCTTAGTAAAGTTCCCTGTTCACACCATTCTAACTTTGTCTTGTGCGAATTTCACTAGTAAATCTAACAAGCCGGTTGCGGTTTGAAATTTGTACAAACTTATCTAAGAGTTGTATTTCTACCTAATTTAGTGAATGATCTTGGTAAAATTGCATGTTCATTTACCCAGATCCTCTAAGGTCTTTTATGTATATATAATATAATGTAGTGAATATATAGTAAGTAGGGCCCTAAAAAATCTACTCTCTCCATCCCAAAATATTAGTCGCTTATTCTATTTTTCATTGTCCCAAAATATTAGTCTTTTTTTACAAATCAAGGACTAAAATAAAATGAATTTTCTATTTTGCCTTTCTTTTAAATTCATTAATTATGACAATTAATGTTTCCAAGGAGAAGTCAAAGGGTAGTTTTGAAAATTTAATACTTTTGAAGTGTAATAATTGTACTACTAAAAAAAGTTGAATTCCTTAAAAAGGACTAATATTTTAGGGTAGAGGGAAAACGACCAGCATTCCTTCACTTCCCACATTTTTACCCCTTGAACCACCACTAGTTTGTAGTACATATGGTACGATAGCGTGGCAAGTGTGGACTACACTTGCTTTATTTTAAGCATATAAATAATCAGCATCATAATCTTGGATGTCCTGAAATTACTCCCTTATCCTGCAAAGCTTCAAAATATTAGAAGCTCATAGAGCTAAACAAAGTTACATACTTATGAATGCATAGACACGAAGAGTAGTTGCAAGCAACCTGTTTCAGTGCAAGGCTACTCTGTTTTGTTAAAGTGAAGTGTCCAATAAAAATTCAAGTGGAAATGCTTTATATATACTAACAGAGATTATCTCAATGAAGGTCAATATAAAGTGCAGGTCAAGTCAACAATTAGATTTGTAATCAAACTGGTATCCAGCCTTGGAGCATTTTCTTTTTCCTCAGTTTATGTGTGACGACCCCGACGTGCATATTATTTTTGCATATTATTTTATTAAGAGAATTGCATGATTATGTGTTTAATTTTGTGCTTATCTGTTTATTTTCGGAATATCTATTAGAATACCGACTTCGAATATGAAATTGAAAGTCCAGATGGATTTAGAAACTGAAATTGACTAACCCAATAGACTAATTAGAATATTTGAAAGTTTGATTAAAATTTGATTCGAATCAAAATAATTAAAATAAATCAATTAGAATTGAGTAAGATTAATTAGAATTAAGCTAGATTGATTAACCCTAAGCCTAATTAATTAGTCTTCACTAATCCTAGGTATAAATATGTGTTCTAAACATGTTTTGAGCTCATTCATTACTCTTGGCTGAGATTTAGAGGAAAAGAAGGGAATTGAAGAGAATTGTGTCAAGACTCATCAAATTCAAGCTTTAGGTATGAATTACATCCATAATTCTTGTATATAACCTATGTAAAAGTTGAATTCATCATATATATAGGATCATTTGCTTGTAATTGTAAAGAAATGGCTAGAATCACTTTGAATTTAGTAAAAAATGGTTTGAATTGGGGCATGCATGCGTATTTCATCATTCTTAAGCTTGATTTTCCACAAAATCCTTACATGCATGAGATTATACTTATTATCTTTGAAAATTCTCCATGATTTACACTCACCCAGGCCCGGCCCTGAAATTTCAGGGGCCCAAAGCTGATAATCAACTAATAAATTTTTGAGGCCCTTCACATTTTTTTTTTTCATTGAATGAAAAAAAAAAATTGAAGGTAAAAGACAAAAGATTTGTTTCAAAATCACAAAAAATACTTAGTATTACATTACAACAACTAATAAGTGTTGCTTGATCCTCACTCTTTTTACATTTTTAGAAGCAAATAAATCAATCATACTTGCATAATCTAGTTTTTTTGCAAAATCATTTTCAATGGATAACAATGTTAACTATTTTAAATGGTCCTTTCAATTTTTTAATTTATTTTAAATTAGTTTGGGTCTTCCTTAATTTTTTTTGGACTTATATTTTAAATTAGTTTGGGCATTCTTTAATTTTTTTTGGACTTAAAACATATCTAATATATTACACTAAACTATAATAGGAGAGGGCCCCTTTTTTGGGCCTATTTTGAGGGGCCCTAGGCCATGGCCTGGTGGGTTTATGCCCAGGGCCGGCCCTGCACTCACCATTTCATATATTCATGTTTTGAAAAGAAAGAGTTGAATTTATTACATGCATGACAAGATCATAAAGTTTTGAGTTTTGTTTTGGAAAATTGAAAGAGATTTTGAGACTTTTGTTTGATAATTATCAAGTATTAATGTTTTATAAAGTATTTTTTCATGTTTCTATTAGCCATGCAAGCTTTTGGGTATGAAACTCATGTTTTGGAACTCAAAATTAATTCGGGAAAACCCAGAATTCGACCACTTCGCTCGAGCGAAGAAGTCATCGCTTGAGCTCACTTTGCATACTCCCAATATTTTTACAGACCTATACATTTGGCTCGAGGGACCAAGTGTGCACTCGAGTGAACCCAACTTTTTCATTGCACTTGGCTCGAGCGACCAAGTTATGGCTCGAGCCCACTTTAGCACCATCCAGTACTTTTGCAGACATGCCACACCACTCGAGCAACCAAAGGTATGCTCGAGAGAACTATCCTGTTTTCAGCATTTTTGAAAAATACTCCCATGTGCATACCTACATCCTCATACTCTTGTTAGCATTCTTAGGCATTGGTTAGACATCATTAATGAGGGAATGAATTAGAAATACATTGAAGGGAAATGAATTAAGAAAGAACATTTGATTAAGACAAGTGTTTCATTATGTGCCTTTATTGTGTGTTTTGTGTAGGTGGTCACCCAAAGCATAATACATGTGCCAGCCCATTGTGAGTAGTATCTTTATAAAGATATATTCGAAAGGATTTTAATTCAAGACTAGAATGTTATTGTAAAATCCTATTTTATAAGAATGAATGAATGTCCATTTTTGTAAAAGTATTCATGACATCCTTAGTGAGGCCCTTGCCAGGGGAAAACAATATCATAGCCCTTTGTTATTCGAATTACAGAGATCTCTGATGGATGACCCTTGTGGTCCCTTTGCTAGACCTTTATAGTCCCTTTGTATAGATCCTCGTGGTCCCTTTGCTTGACCTTATGGTCCCTTTGATTAGGCCTTCAAGCCCCTTTGTTACGCTAATGAATGTATCACGTATGACATTTACTTACTGTGTTTGATATGATTTCATTATTCGATATTTGAAAATGCAGAGCATGATTTGTAATGTTTGGAACTTCATTCATTTAACCCCTTTATTATGATATTATTCAATGGGTTTTAGCTCACCCCTCTCCCTTATATATATATGTAGGTGAGAAAGTGGGACGCTAAGACTAAAAGTGCCTCGGGAGTCCACCCTTATGTGAAGTAGTTTTCTGAGTGCCTCCGTGATGGGGCGTACTTGGACTCATGTGGAGCCAAGCTTGTCAACCCTTTTGCTTTGTTTTGTTCTTTTGTTATTTGGAAATTTTTGTGAATGGATGTTATGTAATATAAGTTTAAATTTGTTGTGATGTGTATCTATGTATAAAGAGTGAAGTTTTAAATACGTATGAAATTTGTCATGTATGCATCGCTCAATAAACTTATCTTTATTTTAATATTGTTTTTGCTAAGCTTAGTTTATTATATTATAATTTAATTTTGTCTTTGAGACTGAAGGTAATCTGAGATTACGACTGGTCGCAGTCTAAACCTTTAGGGTGTGTTTGGATTGTGACATTATGCATCATACATAGATAGTTTCTAACGAATAAAAGAGGAACTGATGAAACTGAGGTGGACTATTCTCCAAAAGATGTGTCAGTGAATAGTAAATTAAGTTTGAAGAAGGAACAAAGCCGGCTTATATTTTGGACAATTTTAGAGCCATTTTATGACTAATTAATTTGGTTGATGGGATATGTTCTTGAATTGCTAGGAAAGAAAACATTTTGTATGTCCTTTAGTCTGCAAAATGTGCATCCCCTCCCCCCCCCCCCCCCTTCATTTTGAGCTTGACTGGGAAAACCAAAAGATTGTGACATGATGAACAAAAAAATTCACATTCTACTTGCCATGCTTTTCCCCCTTTGCTTTCCTGAACCTATTGATCTGTAACAAGAAATGGATAAACTGAAATCTGAGTTAATTCACTTTGTTTGATTTCAATTTTCTGGATTCAATTGAGTTTTTTTTATCTTTCGTATTTTTTTTTAGTGAATATTTTTTAAATTTTAAGCATTTTTTTTACTTTTTTAGATGCACCTTACTTAGATGTATCTAAAAAGAAAAATATTTATAAAAAAATATTTAAAAAATCAATAAATACACAAGAATACGGAAAATGTATAGAATTCTCATATTTTTTGCAGTTAGTGAATTTTCTAAAGATTTTTTTCACAAATATTATGCTTTTTAAGTGTATTTATGTTAGGTGTATCTAAAAATTTTATAAAAAAAAATTCTTAGAATATTTAAAAAATTAAGTGAAAATAAAAAACACGGAAAACAAAAAATTTCAATTTTCTTAAAAATGAATCCTGGAAAACCAAACCAAACAATGTTTTTCACCCTTTGTAATATTTTTTTTAATTTTTATTTAAAATTCATAACAACTTCCCTAACCTTTAGAATCAAAATAATTTTGAGATAAAAAGACCTTTTATTTATTTATTTTTTGTTCTTGACTAGAGAATGCAAGAGGTGTAATGTAAATGTTCTCCAATAAGTTGTTTTCTCTCTTTATAATTTCATTGATAGTCTAAGCTAACTCATGAGGTGAATTCTTGTTTGATAAGCATCACAATCATTTTTAAGATTTAACCATTTTGGATAAATTACAAATACACCCCTTGAATTTAAATTAAAATACGAATCGCTTCCTGTGATTCTGAAAATTACATTTCACTCCTTGAGATTTCTAATTTCTTAACAAATCGCATATTTTATTAATAAGTCATCGAGTTAATTAACAATTTTTAATGATGTTAGAAATATATTTCAATTAATAATTTAGGTAATTTTATTATTGAATATGAGAACAATTATGAATTTCATTTTTTTAGTTAATTCTGTTAAATAAAAAATTTGACAATGGGGTATTTGTAATTTTTCAAATCAGATGAGGCAATCTGTACTTTAAGTAAATCTCAAGGGGTGTATTTGTAAGTTATCTAACCATTTTTTATTTAATTCAAACATTCTCATCAAGTTCTGTAGTGAAGGGGATATATATTTTGTTTTGGGAGTATGTGAGTTTTCCGATGATTCATGTAAAACAAGAGAACATCAAATTTGTAAATTAGTGGGTTAGGATTCAAACTTTATTCTCCAAACGATGTGTCAATGAATAGTAAATAAATTTTTGAAGAAGGAATACAGCCGGCTTATATTTTGGCCAAATTCAGAGCCATTTTACGACTAATTAATTTAGTGAAAGGGATATGTTCTTGAATTGCTGGGAAAGAAACATTTTGTACACACGTTAGTCAAGAATTGGCACATAAGCGAAGGATTGGCTCCACAATTAAAATTTTTCTTAAACACTATTCTCTAAGCTACTATGAACAGGGAGAGCAACAGAACATAGCAGATACGAAGAGAAGGAAGGGATTCGGGGAGAGGCTGCAGTCGAGAACACAACAGATACGAAGAGAAGGAAGGGATTCAGGGAGAGGTCGCAGTGGAGGATTCGCCAAAGAAAGAAGTTATCTGGTAGGACCCATCTACTAGGTAGCTATGTGCTTGTCTTATAATAAGGGTTGTTTTTGATAATTAGCTATGCCTTTTAACTTTTTACGAGAAATTTTATTTTCACAAACTTTTTATTCTCTGTGCATGCATATACTGGGAAAAAAAAAAAAAAAATTACCATAAAACAAAATGATTATAATGGACATCAATATACATACTAAATATTAAAACTAAGTTTTCTCTATACATATCTTTTGGAAATAATAATTCTTAGTGCACATCTTTTGAAAAAACAAAAAATTAAAACCTACATTGTTCTTCTATTGTTTCTCACTTCTTGCATTACTACACTCTATTGCCTTTCATTACAACTAATGTAGAGATGAAAATGTGAGTTTTATGGGCAAAAAATGATTTTTTTTTTTTTTTTTTTTTTTTTTTTTTTTTTTTTTTTTCTATTCACGATTTTCATTTGGCAAACTACAGAAAATTTTCATTATGTTTGGAAATTAACTGCCGAGATAATTTCATGATTTCGGAAATTAACTTCCAAAAAATATTAAGATTTTCAACACCAATCCTAAACTCTATCCAACAACGATTCCAATAGCTCTGATTCAGAGAGGAACAATTGAAATCAACTTCTGAACACTTCAAAGAGCTCTAATCGAGAGAGAGAAACAGTTGGGTTTGTTGGAGGAACGATAATTTTGTCCAGAAAACGATCAATGAGAGCTTTGTAGGACTCCAATCGAAAGAGAATGAATTGGATTCAGTGAAACAATCGATTGAACAGAGAGCTCGAATCGAAAGAGAAACAATTGGAATCGACTCCAAAGAGGTTCGAAGGTGTAGTGTGTGGAAAAACTTATTTGAGTGATGTGGGTACATATTATGAGTTAAGGTTATAGTTTGAACATTTGGTATATGGAATGAGAATAATGACATATAATCAAATTCATAAGTGTGTCAACCGAGATATGATGTACACAGAAATTAAACAGTGTGTGGAAATAACATTTCTCACTTTTTACCAAAAAATGTGGAAAAAAAAGAGAGGAAGAGTTGACCTTTTTGTTGTGACTTTTTAACTTTTTAGCTATTTTAACCTATTGCCAAAATAAGTTTAAGATGACACATAATCAATTTGCGTAAAATGTAGGAGATAAGGTAGAAAAAATCAATTACATTACCCAATACACTTAGATGGGCAGACCACATGTGATATATGTCTGACCTATTGGATAATTTATTGTGAAAGTAGAGTTTTATTATCCATCCATAAATAATTGGATAAATCTTACTTTACCGTCTTGTGGTTTGGTCGATATACAGATTACCCGTTTCCCATTTAAAAATAATTACATAACTCCCTTATAGTTTGTGGATTGAAATACATAGTTACACCCAAATGTAATTTATCTATACTTTAAAAAAAAAACTGTTTAATTTATCATAGTTTTTAACTTACCAAAGTATCAACGAGGGATGGTCTCGTCACAGTTCGGATTTGGGATGAGATTATAGTAATCCATCTTTGCCTTGTATCACATCAAGGCAGGGAAAATCGAGGGTGTCGATGGTGCTACGGGAGAGAGTTAATTTTATAAGTTCAAGAATGAGAATATTAATAAAAATTATAAATAATATAATATATTATGGATAATGAATTTATATTTAATGAGAATTATAAAATTAAAATAAAAAGTAAATGAGTAAAAATTAAAATTAAGTATAATATTTAATAATGAGTAAAAAAATTGAAATTAAATTATATTCAAAATTAATATTAAAATTAAAATTTAATAATATTTAAAAAGCAAATGAGTAAAAATTAAAATTAAGTGTAAAAAAATTAAATTATATATATAAATATATTTAATAAATATGATCGGAATGATAGTAGGGCCGGGGGTGGGGTCGAATAAAAGGGGACAAGAAAAGCAAAACAAATCCCTACTCCCAATTTTTCATCAAGGCAAAAAAAAAAAAAAAAAAACATGCCAAATAACACGTCATACATCTTTCGAAGGTGCAAATAGTATTTTACCAAAAAAAATGGTATTTCCAAGGTGCATCTTCCGGGCCCTGGGGGTTTCGGATGGATTGTGGATCGATGGCCCAGATTTACACCACTATATAAGGATAGTCTAGATTGGGTTAAAGTGCAGGGGTTAGAAAAAATAATAAAAAATTAAAGGAGGATTCCTCCACTCCAAAATATTTGAACCAGAGGGTGCTGTTTGGGTCCATGAAGCCCACTAGGATCCAAATATCCGAATCATTTATTTTGTCAAGTACTTCGTGTAATTTATTCATATAAAAAATTATGTCAATCCGATAATTATAACTTATTCAATTTATTGCATTTGTCATAAAAAAAAATGTATGATTTATTTTTAAAAATATAATGTCTTCCATTTTTTATTGTTACAAACGCGATAATTTGAAGAGGGTTTACGTGTAGGTCCTAATACGTGGATTTATTGTCTAATAGGTTCTATGATAATTAATGACATTTTTCATCAACACTATTAAAAAATGTCACTAATTGTCAATTTTCAGCGACAGATTGAAAATGTTGTCATAAAAAAGTCACCAATTATAAGTTTTAGTAGCAGTTTAAAAAAATTGTCACAAAAAAAGTCACTAATTTTCAACTTTCAACGACAATTTAGAAAATTCGCCACATAAAAACCTCACTAATTGTAAGTCTTAACAACAATTAATAATAATCGTGACAAAAAAAGTCAATGATTGTCAATTTTTAGCGACATATGCAAAAAAAGTTACAAAATTATTTTTAATGCCGATTTTATTAGGACTAACTTTTAATAGGACTTAATGGGAATTAAGTCTAACTATTAGGACATATTGGTAGTTTACCCTAATTTGAATAGGTTACGATTATCGAATCGACCTAATTTTTGTGCGAATGAAATATACGAAGTACCCAATAAAATAAATGATTCAAATTATAAAATTTAAACTTGTGGTAGACCCCACGAGCCTAAGCAACGCGCTCTAATCCAAATTTTGGATGAGAAGGAATTTGCTTCCAAAACTCAAAACCGTTCAAGGCGATTCAAATCTTGATTTTTAATATGTTTTTCAAAATGTCAGTTTTCAGAGCATCTCCAACTATTGTTGCTATAATGCCATTGCCATTGCTATTGCTATAATTTGGCAATGAATAGTGTTATTTTGCCAAATCATAGCAATGGTGCTCCAATGGTGATTTGCTATTTTGGCAAATCTCAACCAACTTTCTCTTCAAGTTTGTAGGTGTTGTTTGGAGCAAGGTTTTTTTGTGATTTTATTTTTGTTTAATTTTTGTCTTTTGTGATTTTTTTTTTTTTATATATTTGTAAAAAATAAATATATATATTTATATTATACCTGACTAGACAAATATAAAAAATGAAAAAGAAATTGAAAATTTAAATACTCAAAATTACATTGAAACATAAAAATGATATTGCAAATAAAGATTAAAAATTACATTAAAAAAAATGACATTGCAAAATTAAAATAGAGCCGTTGGCTTTGGTTACACATTCCCAAACAGTACCATCACCGTTGGATTATATACATCCAACGGCTAAGATGAAACCTTATCAACATATCTCTCATTCCAAGACACTACCATGAGTCCATCACTCTCTCTCTTCTCTCTCTATATTCCTCATTCTGATCATCAAACTGTATCTCACTACCATCAAACCCTGTCTCACTTCTCACTATCTTCGAATTGGGGGTCGGTGTTTGGGGTTTCGGAGAGGCGATTAGGGATGAGAGAGAGACCGATTGAGGACCGATTGAGGACCGATTGGAGATGAGAGAGGAGTTGGTGTCAAAGTCCAAACCAAGCAGGAGTTCTGATCAAATACCGGTGAACAGAGTTTGCTGGGTCACCTTTATGAGAACCCGAATATAAAAATAAAATAAATAATTAAATAATAATAATTTTACAATCTCAAATATTTTGATGGTAAATCCTAAAGTGCAAACTAAATATTATTGGAGGATCTTTTAATTAATTTTAAAACCTAAAATAAATTTATGGTGAAAGTCTTTAATTTAGAGGCAAGATTTATTATTTAAACTAAATAAATAAATAAGTGTCAAATTAGTAAGCATATGTTGATCTAATAATATTTGTATTTTATTTAAATTAATGGAGAGGGAAAATAAATTAAAACAAAAGATAATATTTTAGTGCCTTTTGTGTAGATACATATGTAACCCTAGGTTGCCTAATACTATTTATGGCAGGAGTAGGAGCCACCATGGGAGAAAGAGAAAGGTTGAGAGAAAGGGTTGTTTTGGGAAGTTGGTAAAAAGTTGGCTTTTGACTTTTTATGAAGTTTTTTGGCTTTTTTGAAAGTGATTTGGGAAGTTGGTAAAAAGTTGGCTTTTGACTTTTTATGAAGTTTTTTGGCTTTTTTGAAAGTGATTTGGGAAGTTGGTAAAAAGCTGACTTTTTTATTTTTGATTTAATATTTTTAAAAAATGTCACATCACTCCAAAATTACCAAAATATCCCTACTTAACATTTATTTTTTACTTTTTCAGTTTTTTTCTCAATGGCCCAAACGGTAATTTCAAGCTGGCGTTTTCAGAAGTTGCCAAATGCAGTTCCTAGCGTTTTGGGCAGCTGGCTTTTTTGGAGCATGGACCCAAAACGTGGCGTTTTGGGTTGCTTCCCAAAACGGCAAAAAAGAAGAAGTAAAAAAAAGGTTGCAAACAAGGAAGAACTTTTGGGTGTGTGGTAGGTTTCTAACTTTTTTCTTTCTTTTATTTTTGTTCTTTATCCTTATTCTATTTTATGTTTTAATTCATTGATGAAGGGGTTGTAGGTTTATGTATTTTGTATAGATATATACTGTCAAGAGATCTGAGGAGTTAAATTTATGTATAAAGAATTGGTGTAATTCTTAGTCCAAAAATTCTGCACAGAATCACAAACTTTAAAAATCAAGAAACCATATCAAACGAATGAATTTTGAACTAAAACTTTTCAAGTAGATTAACTACATATTGAATTGCATATCTGAATTTTCTTATAAATTTTGGGAGTCGTTCAAATCTGTCCAGAAAACTGGTTTAAAACAGTAACTTCGGAAGTGTCGTTCTCTTTGGAAATAAATCCAAAAATTATCAAATCAGTTTCATTAGAACTGGTTACGAGTCTAGTTTCTTAAATTTTTGGCCTTGCATTGATTGCTCGTGTATACGAAGAGAACCATTAATTTCTTTAAAGTGCTGCAGAAAACAATCTGTTTTGGAATAATTAATTGTAAATAATTATTTTGATAAGTAAATCAAATAAAACCAATTGGGTTTGAAACTTAAGATATATTAGTTGATATCTGGAGGGTTTTGGAATTTTTCGAACAGGGTGGAGTGGGTTTTGTAATTTTCAAAGTTAGCGATTAGATTGGGAAAGTTTGTTTAAAATTCTGTTTTATCTTCAAGTTACTTTTAATTAAGTTTTGATTTGAACCCATGTCTTGGGGTGATTTTAGACCTTGATAAACATGAACTTAGGTATTATTTAAGAATAACGGTGAGTGGGGTTGAGCTATGTTAGTGCACTTTACTGTGGGGTACTTAGTTTATTATTCTCTTTAGTGTTTTTAAATTAGTAGTGACGTGTAGTCTTCATACTTGGTTCAGGGTACCAGTTGGACTTTCATACTCTATTCGAGGATTATATTATTTCGTTTTCAGGTGAGTAGTTGCATGCTACATATTTTTATAAATGTTCCCCTACCCTGAACTGTTGGAAAATTTAATTGTTGTTTTAGAACTAAACTGTTTTGATAAATTATTATATTATCAATGGAATCAAATTATTTCTGAAACATGTGTGAACTTAGCATACTGTAAACTATTTGTTTCGGTCTTATGTTTATAATGGTGAACTACCATGTTTTGCAAAACTAATGTGTATTGATTATTGGGACCATCTGTATATTTTAGTCCAGGGAAATTATTCCACTGTGTGTGGTGACTCTGGCCACTAGGGAACATATCCGGGTTGGGCCGTGATGATCCTAGTGCTCAACGATTGTAAGGAAAAAGGTTAAGCTAGGTGACCTTTAATCGGATCATCTTAGACAAAAGGCCAGGGTTGCCACCCTAAGGATGACTCTTAGTTTGGTATTGGATCCAACGGGGCTTATAGCCTTGAGAACTGTGTGGCATGTTACTTGTTATTTCTTGGTACCGAGAAAATTATTGGTGTTCATGTTTTAAGTGGAAAATGTCATTTATCATGTTCTTGAGAGATATGAGTATTTTAATTGTTGAACTGTGGAACCTTCTTTTTGAAACAGATTGTCTTTACCAAACTGTATGTCAATCTAGTTTCTGTGATATATATCTTATTTTGGAATTGAACCATGTTTTCAAAACTGTATTTACTATCCATGTTGTTACTCGCTGAACTATCAGCTGACTTAGTTGTTTATCATTTTCAGGTGTTAGAAGGACTTAGAGTAAACTTGTGGCGTAGTGGGGACTCAATTGCATGGACCTCTAGAACATTCATTTATTTTGTTTTAGATTGTTATGTCGGTTTTGTGCTTACATTGTGGTTGGATTTTATTTAGAATTATTTTATGGGCGATTTTTGTTCCATTTAGTATATATTTATACTCGTGACTTGTCACTGGTGAGTTTTGATTTATTTATTTCTAGACTATCATCACATTTATTCTTTGTGATTTTGGGTTCATGTATAGGCTTACGTGTGCCTTGGGCTATGTCCCTGTGGGCCACGGTTGGTCATGCCTGGAAGTTGGGGTGTGACAACCTTCTCGGTAAATATACAACCAACCGACCACACATCAACTGGGGTTGAGTAGTTCAAACCAAACAAGAGTTCTGATCATCAGTCCATTAGACCAAGCATGAGTTCTGATCATCAAACAAAGGAGGAGTTCGATTCACAACTACAGTCCATCAGTCCATCTATATTCCTCATTCTGATCATCACAGGAACCTTTTCTTCACTTTTCTTGATTATTGATCATTGTTCACTTTTCTCCATCAGTCCAACTACATATCGATTTATTGATTATTGTTTATTTTTTTAAGATTTATGGATTTGTTTGAGAGTGATTTATTGATTGTTGTTGATTTTGTATATAAAAAAAATTTCTGGTTTTGGGTAAATTAAAAAAAAAATATTGAAAAATAATTTGGTGAATTCTGATAAAAATAAAATGGTGAAACAGTTGCTGGGAGAGAGGGAGGAAACAATTGGTTTTGGCTAAGTTGGCACAAATGGCAGCTGCCAAAGCTTGTGTCAAATTTGACACAAGCTTTGGCATTTCTCAAATTTGGTAGCCGCCATATTCAACCATTGGAGTATCATTTTTCAACAAAACTACTATATTATAGCAATGGCAGCTCCGATGGCAAACCATTGGAGATGCTCTCAAATTTGTTATATTAATAAAATTAAATTAACTAAAACATTATATTTAAATATTTTTTATTTTTTATACATTAGAAAGTTAAGTGACTAATATTATTCATTTTGTAATAAAAATTAGGGAAAAGTACAAATACATCTTATGAGATTTACTTAAAATACAGATTGTTTTCTGTAATTTTGAAAATTATAAATACTTCAATATTATAATTTTTTTATTCAACAAAATTAACAACCGATCAAAAAAAATTAATTGACAAAATAAAATTGTAACTAATTTTCTATATAATAATAAAATTATTTTAATTGTTAATTAAAATATATTTCTAACATCATTAAAAAAATATTATTTTCTATTAATAAAATTGCTCATTTGTTTTGTGATTAGAAATTTGAAGGGGTGAGATATAATTTTCAAAACCACAAGTGATAATTCATATTTTAAGCAAATCTCGAGGGTGTATTTATAATTTATCCTAAAAATTAAGGAGGGTGAAAATTATGGAATAACTCTTACTTTTTTTCTTGGGTAAATTACACTGACACCTCCTGAGGTTTCTGTTTAACACAGATCCCTCCCACACATTTGAAAAATTATAATTATCTCCCTATCAGATTAAAATGACATATTTGCCCCTTTAGCCTTCATATATATAAAATAATACAGATATTTTGTTCATGTCATTTTAAGAGAAATAACAATCATCTTCTTTAGTTTAACTCACACAAAAAATTGAATTTTTTTATTTTTCATATATATATTTTTATTATTACTTAATTTTTTTAATATTTTAAGCAATTTTTTATTTTTATTTTTTAGATACACCTAATCTAAATATACTTAAGAAGTATAATATTTTATGATTCACCAAATACAAAAAAAAAACAAAAACAAAAACAAAAATACAAAAATTCAATACATTATCTTATTTTGTTATATTCAACGAATTTTTTAGAAAAAATTCGTACAAATTTTATACTTTTTAAATATATCTAGATTAAATTGATCTACTATAGACATAATGGTGGAAATAAAAATGAAAAATTATATTCACATATAAAAATTTATACAAAAAAATAATAAAAATGTTGTGATAGTCATATTGTTGTAAATATAATCATGTTTATGAGTGTTTTGTTTTAAATTGAAAGATTACCATTAAGCTATATCATTGTATTTGAAAATTTTATATAAAATTTATATTTGTATATTATCACTCATATAGCGGTCCCGGTATTCCCTTGCTGTATTTGTGGTATTCCGGACTTTGGTTCTGTGGAGTTGGTAGTTGTATCAATCTTGTTGTTATCCTTTAATTCCATTTCTTTGAGTTTTGGGATGTGTTGGGCTTGTTTCGAGCAGGTGGGTTGAGCCTTGGTCTATAACTGTGTTACTGTGTTTTTGGTCTTTCCGCTCGAGCGGGTCTTGGAGCGCTCGAGCGTATATTGCACACTCCCAGTATTTTGGTGCTCTGCAAAACTTCTGCAAGCATGTTTTTCACGCTCGAGCGGATTTTCTGTGCTCGAGCGGGTCGCGCTCGAGCAGGCTTGTTGGCGCTCGAACGGGTAGTACATTCGTGGTGAAAGTTCTGGGATGGGATAATCCACGCTCGAGCGGACTGGTTTTTCGCGCTCGAGCGGATGTGTTTCACTCTTGTGTCTTGGCGCTCGAGCGGGCCTTATTGCACTCGAGCGGACCCAGATTTTTGTTCTTGACGCTCGAGCGTTGTGTTTTCCGCTCGAGCGGACCTGTCGTATATCAGATAGCAGCTGGGCATTTTTGAATCACTTTTTACACTTACACTCTCTCTCTTACTTTCTAAAAAGATATTTTGAGAGCTTCTCTCTCTAGAAACTCCCTTCTCTCTAGGGTTTGATCTAGTTAGAGTGTTCTCCTCACCTTTGGCCTTTACAAAAGTTGTGTTGATCGTCGAGGGCTACGTTTTGATCCGAACATTTTGAGTTTTGGAGCATTTTGATCTTCTTCATCTTCTTCCTTGGGCTCCGAAATTTGAGGTAGGGATTCCTACTCACTCTTATGGTCTTTGACATAGATTTTTGGTTGTTTTGATAAAGTGTTGAAGTTGGGTGATTTTGGGACTTAGGGTTTCAAAATGTTAAAAAGGGGTTTTATTGTTTTGAGTCTAAAATGTATATTTTGGGTTTCAAAATAATGACATTGAGGTTGGTTGTTGATATTTGAACCTTTGGGTTAATATTGAAAGTTGGGGAAAAAGCCCTAATTTGTTGTATAAATTAATTGGTATAATTAATTTGGAAAAGTTGTGATTTATGGAATTGAGTTGGAAATAATGAAATCGATTCATTATATTGTGAAATGGTGGAGTTGGATTTGTTAATCGCTCACTTTTGAAAACATTGATATTGTATCTGTTAGAGCTTTTATTATCTGTTTAGGAATAATTGCTTGGGCTACCGGTGGAGGGTAGTTTTGATTGTTGTAGACAATGCATGATGATTAGGCAAACTAAAACTAATCAATTGGATGTGTCATAGAGTATGACGGTTGATAGAATACATGAACGTTATGTATTGGTTGATCGTGTATATGACCTTTGTGTATATACGTTGTGTATGTGGAAGAAGATAGGGGATGTACTCCACGGTTTAGGGGAAGATAGGGGATGGACCTCTAAACCGGATGTTGTTTGGGAGGAGATAGGGGATGGACTCTGCTGATACAGCTCATATGCTTGTCAGTTAATGTGTTGATATAGCTCATATGCTTATCTATGGAAGTGTTGATATAGCTAATATGCTTATCTGTTGAAATGTAGATACGGCTTGTATGCTTTTCTGTTGAGATGTTGATACAACTAGTATGTTTATCTATTGTAAAATGGGAAATGTTTAATATGAGTCACTGTCTCATATAAGTGATTGGCCAGGTCCTAAGGCGTCGATGTAAATTGTGAAATCGATAAGAAATGGAAAATGGAATGAAACATGAACATAGTGGTCTCGTAATGGAAATGGGTTATGAATTGATTTATGGAATTAAACATTTATCAATTGCTAATGTCTTAGTTATTGCTCATACTGTGTTTAGCATATCTCTACTGGGCGTTGGCTCACCCTATATGGGACATTATTTTCAAGTACAGGTAGCATGCCACCACCAAGGACATAGCTTGGGTGATGATGAGAGTTGAAGACTCTTTTTTTTTTTTTTGTTTATTTTGTTTGTATTACATGTACATCAAGCCAAGGGCTTATTTTGTATAGAGTTAGTACTCCTCTTTTGTGTAACCAAGTGTTGACTTGGAAAGCTGTAAGCCCATAGGGCATTTGCTTTTGTTGTTAACATGTGATACTGCTGTAAGAACTACTCTGATGAATAGAAATGGTTGATTTGTTTTATATCAATGCATGTCTTAAGTAATGGTTTTTATGTATTATTTTGAGGGCGTTACAACTTGGTATCAGAGCGTACCGGGTTCGAATACTTTGGGTATGTGGGAAGTGATTAGTATCACAATGGGTTTGTCTCGCTTATTGAGAGACTTAGATGTAATGTTATATGCTTATGTGACTATTTGGGTATGGGATTTGATTTCTGGGATATCGATTGGATCCTTGGGTTTCTGTGAGTCTTGTTGGAAAAGCACTTGATCAATGCTGTTTCTAACCGGAACTCTAGTAACGCCTCGGGACTATCATTATCCGGGAATGAAGTTCGTAAGTGCTTATGTGTTTATGTGCTTACGTGGAGTGAATTACAGTTGTCCATGCATTAGGACGCGGGTGTTTAGTTTCGGCACATTTGTGAATGTGCTAACGTCCTTGTTATCTTTAATAGGATGTCAAGACGAGGTGGTAGGCGTGGTAGGCCTAGGAGGCAGGAGGTGCCCTTACCAGATGACGTTCCGGCAATGCAGGAGGGAGTTGGTCAGGCCAATGTGGCCGAGCCAGTGGGTCAGTAGGCTATGGGTGCCTTGGCCCAAGAGATAGCAAGAGCTTTGGGTATTCTCAGAGCTGAGAATCAGGTTGCTGAGGCAGGGCCTTCTTTCTTGAAGAGGGAATTTTTCCGGTCTAATCCGGACGAATTTGTCGGAGATCCGAAAGAGCCACTTAAGGCTGACGAGTGGTTGGAACAGATGGAGAAGACATTCGAGATGCTTGGCATCGAGGATGGGGCTTTAAAGGTGACCTTGGCATCCTTCCAACTGAAGGGAGATGTGGGTCAATGGTAGAAATACGAGAAGGGCCGTGTTGGTGGTGCATGGGGGGCTTTTGTAGATGCCTTCCAGGAGAAGTTCTTGTCTTCAGTTGCTAGGGAGAAGCTGAGGGAACATTTTTGCCAGCTTAAACAGCAGGGCTTGACAGTGGCCGAGTTTGAGGCTATTTTTACCAGTCTGTCCAGGTTTGCACCTGAACTTGTGGCGTCTGAGGAACGCCGTTGCTTTGAGTTTGAGCGAAAGTTGAGGCGTGGACTCAAGTTGATGGTTGGAGGGTCGTTTATCCGGGAGTATAGACGTTTGGTGGATGCTGCAGCTCATATGGAGCTTACGATGCAAGAGGAGGATGAGGAGAAGCATAGAGGTTCCAAGAGGAGCCAAGATGGCCAGAGTGATGGCAGGAGACAGAGGGGTTTTAACCCTTAGCAATCTCAGGGTGGTTTGGCTAGATTGACCTTCCCAGTGCCGAGTGCAGGCTCCGGGAGAGGTAGTCAGGGAGGCTTGACTTGTTTCACATGTGGCCAGCTGGGTCACAAGTCTTCGGTTTGCCCGCAGAAGGGAGGGGGTCAGCGAGCTGGTTCTTCTTCAGCTAGACCTCAGGGCTAGAGTCAGGGTAGGGGCTAGCCTTTGTCTTGTTATCAGTGTGGACAGCCTGGGCACCTGAAGAGGTTTTGCCCACAGTTGAGTGCCACTTCGGGAGCGTCTGGTTCTAGGCAGACACAGAGTTATCAGCCAGTTCAGTCTGTGCAGGCCTCGAGGGCCAATCCGGGAGCTTCGTCATCCCAGTCTGTGCAGCAGTCTTATGCTCCTAGAGGTGAGCAGGTGGATCAGGGGCTTACAGGGTGCGTGTATGCTGTTACCGCGCAGGACCTAGTACCGGCTCCATCAGTAGTGAGAGGTACCTTTCTCTTTTGCAATCGGTTGCTAGTGTGTTGATTGATACGGGTGTGTCCCATTCTTTTGTATCTGCTGCATTTGCATCTGTGTTGGAGTTGGAGTTAGCACTTTTGGCATCTCCTATTTGTGTAGTATCACCTGTTGGGGGTGAATTGATTTTGAAACACGGATGTAGGGGTTGTGATATAGAGGTCGCCGACCATAGGCTTCCTTTTCCCTTTGTTGTTATGCCCATGAAGGGTTTTGATGTTATTTTGGGTATGGACTGGTTATCGTCATACCTGGCTGTTATTGATTGCTACCGCCAGAGGGTTATAGTTTGTACCTTGAGCGGGGAGTGTTTCCATTTCTTGGGGGATCGGGTTGGTAGTGTGTTACCACCGGTGTATGATCCGCGAGGGCGGAACGAGCTTAGTGGTCTACTTGCTAGCTTCTTGAGTGGTGAGTGTGATGAGACCCAGATTGTATTGCCGAGAGTGGTTTGTGAGTATTCAGATGTTTTTCCCGAGGACCTCATTAGTTTGCCACCTCACCGAGAGATAGAGTTCTCTATTGATCTAGTGCCCGGCACGGCGCCGATTTCTATGGTACCTTACTGTTTTGCCCCAGCAGAGTTGGTTGAGTTGAAAGTTCAGCTCCAGGAATTGCTAGATAAGGGTTTCATTCGCCCTAGTGTATCGCCGTGGGGAGCACCGGCCCTCTTTGCTAAAAAGAAAGATGGTGCCTTGAGATTGTGTATCGACTACCGAAAGTTGAATCGGGCGACGGTTAAGAATAAATACCCTATGCCCCGTATAGATGATTTGTTTGACCAGTTGAAGGGTTCCCGTTGTTTCTCTAAGATAGATTTGAGATCGGGTTACCACCAGTTGAGGGTCAGAGAGGAGGATATTCCGAAAACGGCATTCCGTACACGGTATAGCCATTATGAGTTTCTGGTAATGCCATTTGGGCTTACCAATGCACCGGCAGTCTTTATGGACTTGATGAACCGGATCTTCCGGGAATTCTTAGATCGATTCGTGGTCGTTTTCGTGGACGACATTCTTATCTATTCGCCTTCAGAGGAGGAGTACGAGGAACACTTGAGAGTGGTGCTTGAATTGCTTAGAGCCCATAGGCTGTATGCCAAGTTTGAGAAATGTAAGTTCTGGCTAAGGGAAGTCAAATTCTTAGGCCATGTGGTATCCGGGGAAGGGGTGTCTGTTGATACATCCAAGACTGAGGTAGTGCAAGACTGGGTACAGCCTAAGAGCGTTTTTGAGATCCGCAGTTTTCTGGGATTAGCTGGGTATTACTGCCAGTTTGTGAAGGATTTCTCCAGGCTAGCTTCGCCGTTGACTAGGTTGACACGGAAAGGGGTCAAGTTTGTGTGGAGTGAGACTTGTGAAAAGTCATTCCAAGAGTTGAAGGTTAGATTGACCACCGCTCCGATTTTGATTATTCCGGAGAGAGGGTTGGATTATGCGATTTATTGTGATGCCTCACGAGAGGGTTTGGGTTGTGTGTTGATGCAAGAGGGGAAAGTGGTAGCTTATGGCTCACGTCAATTGAAAATACACGAGAAGAATTACCCTACACATGACCTAGAACTAGCAGCAGTGATTTTTGCCTTGAAGATTTGGAGGCACTACCTTTATGGTGAGAGGTTCGAAGTGTTCTCGGACCACAAGAGTTTGAAGTATCTGTTTACACAGAGAGACTTGAATTTGAGGCAGAGAAGGTGGATGGAGTTCATTGAGGACTATGACTTCGAGTTGCACTATCACCCGGGAAAGGCCAATGTTGTGGCCGATGCCCTTAGTAGGAAGTCCATTAGCGATGTAGCTTGTATAGCCATCCAGGAATGGGAGATGTTGGGTGCTCTTGGTGAGTTTGATTTGCTTCTGGGGGAATCTGTTGAGGCTGCGGCCTTGTTTTCTGTTATTGCGCAGCCTACACTTGTGACTCGAGTGTTAGAGGCACAGAGAGGTGACCTTGAGGTAGAGTCTCTCCGAGAGAAGATCTCCAGTGGGAAGGTTGAGAAGGGTTTGACGGTGTATCCCGACCTGAGTGTGAGATACCGAGACCGTCTGTTTGTGCCGGAGTCTTGCCGAGAGGAGGTACTCCGAGAGTTTCATCATTCACGTCTTGCGGTGCATCCGGGAGGCACTAAGATGTATCGGGATTTGGGTCGCCAGTTTTGGTGGCGGGGTATGAAGAGAGATGTGGCTGTCTTCGTATCGAAGTGCCTTACTTGTCAGCAAGTGAAGGCCGAGCATCAGAGGCCAGCGGGTTTGTTGCAACCCTTACCTATTGCTGAGTGGAAGTGGGAACATGTCACTATAGACTTCGTTGTAGGTCTTCCGAGGACTCAGCGGGGTAGTGATGCTATTTGGGGGATTGTAGACCGGTTGACTAAGTCGGCGCACTTTATCCCTATGCGTGTGAGAGATTCGGTAGATCATCTTGCCGAATTGTATATTCAGGACATAGTGAGGTTGCACGGGGTCCCAGTGACGATCGTCTCAGATAGAGATCCTCGTTTTACTGCTAGGTTGTGGCAAAGTTTGCAGAGTGCCTTGGGCACTAAGTTGACCTTTAGTACGGCTTACCATCCTCAGACTGACGGGCAGTCCGAGCGTACTATTCAGATCCTTGAGGATATGCTTCGAGGTTGTGTCCTTGACTTTGGTGGGACTTGGGAGAGGCACTTACCCTTGGTGGAATTCGCCTACAACAACAGCTTTCAGTCTAGTATCAGTATGGCACCGTTTGAGGCCTTGTATGGCCGACCGTGTAGGTCTCCAGTTTGTTGGGCTGAGGTGGGAGATGCACCTTTGTTGGGTCCGGAGTTGGTTAGAGAGACGACGGAGAAAGTTGAGCTTATCCGTAAGAGGCTTGTCACAGCCCAGAGTCGCCAAAAGAGTTATGCCGACCGTAGGAGGAGGCCGTTGGCGTTTGAGGTAGGTGATAATGTCTTTCTGAAGATATCACCTAGGCGAGGTTTGATGAGGTTCGGGAAGAGTGGGAAGTTATCCCCTCGATTTATTGGTCCCTTTGAGATCCTTGAGAGGATTAGAGAGGTTGCTTATCGTTTGGCTTTGCCACCATAGTTGTCCGGAGTGCATGACGTGTTTCATGTGAGTATGCTTCGGAAGTATGAGCCGGATCCGTCCCATGTGTTAGATTGGACCGACTTAGAGGTAGATGAGGATGCCTCGTATGAGGAGAGACCGGTTCGGGGCTTAGATAGGCGGGATCAAGTCTTGCGAGGCAAGACCATTCCCTTGGTAAAGGTTTTGTGGAAGCATCACGGAGTGGAGGAAGCCACTTGGGAACGTGAGTTGGAAGTCCGTGAGAAGTATCCGGACATGTTTGTTGATGTGTAATCATGTATTGAAAATTTTGTTGTAAAATTGAACCTTAAGAATATTGAATATATCTTGGGTTGTGGAAACATTGTAAATGTTTTGATGTATGGAAGTATTGTATGACTTGCCTTAAAATGGAAGTTGGCTTTAACATTGTGTATGTTAAGTAAATAGTGGAAATGCAAGAATGATATTGATGTTGCATGTGTTAAAGAATTGTTGTAACGACCCTCGTTACCGATTACCGAATTATATACTGATTATTGCTAAATTGAATTGATAACGATTGATCATCGAGTTAATTGAAGTATTGAATAGACCGATTGAAATCGAAATTGAAATTGAATAAGTTTGCCTATTGAATTGCATATTACATTGTTTGATTGACTGATTAACTGTTTGATTTTACATGTTTAAATTGCTAATTGAAGGCCTTATCGGCGGCCGAAATAGAAACCGTTTAGTGTTTTGTGACTCTTAGAATATTTGTAATTTAATGGTGTATTACTCTGAAAATTTATTAGGAATGATTAAATGGGATTAAAATGAGTTAATTGCCTAGTTTAACTTATTTACCAAAATGCCACCTATAGTGGACCTTTAATTAATATGATTCTAGAGCCTATACACTTAGAATCAATTTTTCCTCAGCCTCCTTGTTGTCTCACCACCGAAATTAGAACAAGAGAGAAGTGAGAGAGGAGAGTTAAGAGAGAAATTGAGTGTCCTTGAGGGTTTGACTAGAGGACTTGAAGATTGAAGTGTGTATTGCAAAATTGGACCTTTATTCTTGAAGTGCAAGACTTAGGTAAGAAAAATCATCATCTTCTTGTTGTTCTTGAGCTTCATCTTGCATGATTCATGCTCCATTGTAGGATTAAACCATGATTTAGTGCTAAGGAGTTGATTCATGCTAGAACTCATGCATGCATGCCCATTTTAGTGATTTTTGGAAGTTGAATCCATGATTCATTGTACATGCATGCTCATGTTTGTATTATAGTCCATGTTTTCATTCCATTTGCCAACTATTGAGCTCACTAGAGCAAGTTTTAAAACTGAAAATTGGTTTAAAGATCATGCATTTCATGTTTTGAAAGAGTTCTTGAAAATGGTTTGAAATTTGGCTTTAATTGACCAACCATTGGCCCTTGCATGTGCAAATTAGCTTTTGAAACTGGTAATACATTGAGTTTGGAAGTGTTTTCCAGAATTTGGGGCCAAGAGGTTGAGTTTTGGATGATTGGATGCTTGGTTCGAACTTGGGAGACAAATCTGGAAATTCCAGATTTGGCTTCCTCGCTCGAGCGAGCCCTTTGGTTTTGCAAGCTCGCTCGAGCGAGCATCGAGCGTGGTATCGCGCGTAAAAATGGAGCATCCAGTACTTTTTCTGAGCACAGATCGCTCGAGCGAAGGGAGGCTCGCTCGAGCGAAGCCTTTGATTTTTGAATCTCGCTCGAGCGAAGGAAGGCTCGCTCGAGCGAGGGGCCTATTTCCAGCAACTTTTGAAAAATGCCTTCCAAGTGTAATTTTGCATCCTCATCTCATCCTAGGCATTCTTAGGCCTAGTTTAAGACATCTTAATGAGGATTTAGACATAGAACACACCGAGGCATGTTAGGAAGTTAATTATTGTACTTCCCCAACTGTTAAACTTAGTGTGTGTTCAATTGTTTAATTGTTTAGGGTTGGCTCTCGGGGACACGCTCTAGCTGCTAATAGCCCAATCTCTGTGAGTAACAGATTGTGTAAAGATATGTTCAAAATGATTATCTTTTGAATACTGAACTAAAATGTTTATTGAACTGATATTGTTTATTGAATGAATGTATGTCCTGTATTTCGAATTGTATTGTGGCATCCTTAGCACCCATTGTTATTGACTGATACAGAGCTCTGTCGGTTTCCTCGTGGAACCATATTGTTATTGATTGATGGCCATCACTATTGTTGGGTCTGTCAAGGCCCGGTCCTTTTGGACCTATTGTTTATAGGCTAATGGATGTACCACATATGACTGATTGATTGAAAGACTGATTGATTGAACTATTGATTGACTGAAATACTGAAAGATCGAAATACTGTTAAATGAATTGATTTCATTATTGTAAGGACATTCATTCATAACCCCTTTACACATTATGTTATTCATTGGGCTTTAGCTCACTGTTTATATATATATGTAGGTTCTCAGCAGCCCGACCGGAGCTAGGAGCGTGGGATTGGTCCCCAGTTTTGTCAAGCCAGCCTATGTGCCTCATTGCGAGGTTCCGTGTTGCCATGCTATGGCTTTGGGGTCTTTTGTATTTCCCCTGACTGTCTCACTGTTTTGTACTGTTGTGGGACTATCGTATAGACTGTTACTGTTTACTGTACTGTCCTAGGGGTTAAGTCCCTGTTTTCACCGACTGTTATGGATATGTATATAAATGTATGCCGTATTGTACTGTACTGTTTTATGTGCATGTGAATGAAAAACTTTTTGGCATACAGATTGTCACAGCTCATTGGACACTATTCATTTATTGTTTTGGCTTCCGCCAGGCCCTGAACTCTGTTATATTGTATGATTGTTAAGCAGGCCTTTGGTAATCACGGATTACTGGCCAGTTACGGTGCTAAACCATAGGGCCGGGTTTGGGTCGTGACAGAGTGGTATCAGAGCGATACTTAACCACGAGTTATACCGCACACACGTGTTCAAATGAGCTATAGAGTGTCCTAGAAAAGTGATTAGGACATTGCATTAACATGAAAAAATGTGTGCTTATGATTGATTGATTACATGCTAAAAAGGTTAAACTGATTAAGTGTATAACTGCTTATGTTATAATTGCTATAACTGTCATAACTGTTTATAGTGAAATGGATAACACAACTGCAAATGAACCTGGGTCTTCATCAACTGAGGGCCAGAATGGCCAGACTTGAACTAATGATGGGACTGATAATTGAAAGGCTAGATCAACAACAACAGAATCCACAGCCCCCACCTCCTCCTCCCCCGGTGCAACCGGAACAGAATGTACAGAATGTGAATGCTAATGAGGAGGATATTATTGCATTGACTCATAAGTTCAGCAAACTGAAACCGCCGTCCTTTCAGGGAGGCTTAGAACCGCTACAGGCTGAAGCGTGGGTTCTTGAAACAGAAAAGTTGTTTGAAGTATTTCCGTGTTCCGAAGCCAACAAGGTATTGTTAGCAACCTTCACCTTACAGGAAGAAGCAAGAAGGTGGTGGATGTTGACTCGGGATGCAAATGCTATCATGACTTGGGCTCAGTTCAAAGAGTCCTTCTTTGAAAAGTACTTTCCCCAGTGCATCAGAGACAGAAAGGTGACTGAGTTTGAGCAATTGAAACAGGGCAAAATGTCTGTTGCCGAATATGAAAAGAAATTCACTGAACTTGCCAGATATGCACCACATGGTAGATACCGACTATAAGAAGGCCAGGAGGTTTGAAGGTGGCCTTAATCTTGCTATACTGGACCGAATCAATGTTTTGAAAATGCCAACATTTGTGGGTGTTCTTGATCGGGCGTTAATGGCCGAATCGAATATTGCAGCAGTGAAACAGTTTGAAACACCAACAACTGAGTGGCAGGGAAAAAGGCAGAGTTTCAAGTTTAAGAAAGGCAAGCATAGCTCATCGAATAAGAAACAGAATACGGGGTCAATGTCTAGCCCCAGCCAAGGGAGTGGGTTCACTCCACCGTGCTCTATATGTGGCAACAAGCACAAAGGGGTTTGCTATTAGCTTTCTGGAGCTTGTTTCAAGTGTGGCAAGGTGGGCCACAGGATTAAAGACTGTCCCTCTAACCCGCAAGCAAGTAGTAAAGCTGCACCAAGCGCAGCAGCATCGACTGCAACACCAAAACCGAACCCCAAAGCTACCGGGAAAGAGCCTGTGAGGCAGGGCCGAGTGTTCGCCCTAGTACCGGGAGACGTGCAAAACACTGAGACTGTTGTGTCAGGTATCCTCTCTATTTGTACTCAGAATGCATATGTATTGATTGATTCGGGGTCTACACATTCTTATGTGTCGTATGCTTTTTCGAGAAAATTGAATAGACCCTTAGAACCCATGAATTATCTGCTAGCTGTATCATCACCTATTGGGGGATCCATGACATGTGCATATATGTATCCTGCTTGTGAAATCATTGTTGGGGATGCACATTTGTTTATTGATTTACTGCCACTGAATATTGATCATTTTGATGTGATATTGGGGATGGACTGGTTACAAAAATATCATGCTAGTATTGACTGTGTGACTAAGCAAGTTATTTTCCGTCCACCTGGTTTGCCTGAATTTATATTTAGTGGAGCTGGAGTAGTACCTCCCCCGTACTTGATTTCATCTGTGAAAGCCATGAAACTGATTAGAAAGGGGTGTAAAGGGTATTTCTGTTCTATATTGACTGTGTCTACTGACAGTGTTAACATTGATGTGAATTGCATTCCTATAGTCAGAGAATTCCCAGATGTGTTTCCAGATGATCTGCCAGGGGATTTGATTGACAGGGAGATTGAATTTACAGTTGATGTGATTCCGGGGACACAGCCAGTGTCCAAAGCCCCCTATAGAATGGCTCCAACTGAACTGAAGGAATTGAAAGTACAATTGCAGGAACTGCTAGACAAGAAGTTTATCAGGCCCAGTACTTCACCGTGGGGTGCACCTGTTTTGTTTGTGAAGAAGAAAGATGGCTCACTGAGACTGTGCATTGATTACCGTGAATTGAACAAGGTAACTGTAAAGAATAAGTATCCCTTACCGCGTATTGATGACTTATTTGATCAGTTACAGGGTGCACAAGTGTTTTCCAAAATTGATCTCAGATCGGGGTATCATCAACTGAAGGTAAAACCGGAATATATTGCTAAAACTGCCTTTAGAACGAGGTATGGACATTATGAATTTTTAGTTATGCCATTTGGAGTCACGAATGCCCCAGCTGCATTTATGGACCTTATGAACAGAATTTTCAAACCATACCTTGATGATTTTATTGTGGTGTTTATAGATGACATACTGATTTATTCAAAAAGTAGAGAAGAACATGAACACCATCTGAGACTTGCTTTGCAAACCTTAAGAGAACAGAAACTGTATGCTAAACTGTCTAAATGTGAGTTTTGGCTTGACCATGTTATGTTTTTGGGACATGTTGTTAGCAAAGACGGAATTTCTGTTGATCCGCAGAAAATTGAAGCTGTAGTGAACTGGCCTAGACCAACAAATGTGACTGAAGTCCGAAGCTTTTTGGGTTTGGCTGGATATTACAGAAGATTTGTTAAAGACTTCTCCAAAATTGCCTTACCATTGACTCAATTGACTCAGAAGGGGACATCATTTGACTGGACTGACCAGAGAGAATTGGCATTTCAAGAATTGAAAACCCGACTTGTGACTGCACCGATTCTGACCTTACCTTCAGGTACGGATGGATATACTGTATTTAGTGATGCTTCTCATAAAGGTTTGGGATGTGTTTTGATGCAGAATGGGAGAGTTATTGCTTATGCTTCCCGACAGTTGAGACCACATGAAAGGAACTACCCAACACATGATTTAGAACTTGCTGCAGTGGTATTTGCCTTAAAAATTTGGCGGCACTATTTGTATGGGGCAACATGTGAAGTGTATACCGACCACAAGAGTTTGAAATATTTCTTCACTCAGAAAGAACTGAATATGAGACAGCGGAGATGGCTGGAATTGATTAAAGATTATGACTTACAGATTTTGTATCATCCGGGAAAAGCCAATACGGTTGCCGATGCATTGAGCCGAAAGTCAATTGCCAACTTAGCTTGTTTGCTCACCGGGCAGAAAGAGTTACTTCATGATCTTGAAAAATCTAAAATTGAAGTTGTTCTGAGGGAACAAAGTGGAACAATAGCTGCCATTACTGCTCAACCAGCCTTGATTGAAGAAGTTAAAGAGAAACAGCAACTGGATGACTTTTTGAAAAAGATCATCGAAGAAAGAGAGTCTAAGCCGAGACCGGGTTACAAATTCGAGAACAATGTATTGAAATTTCAAGATAGACTGTGTGTACCGAATGACAGTGAATTGAAAAGAAGAATTCTGCAAGAAGGCCACAATTCGAAATTGTCTATTCACCCGGGGAATACGAAAATGTATCAGGATTTGAAACAAAATTTCTGGTGGCCGGGAATGAAGAAAGAAATTGCCGATTTTGTATCCAAATGTCTTCATTGCCAACAAGTTAAAGCGGAACATCAGCGACCCGCGGGCTTACTGCAACCCTTATCCATACCCGAGTGGAAATGGGAGCATATCACGATGGATTTTATCGTTGGATTACCTCGCTCCAAGAAAGGTATGGATTCAATTTGGGTTATTGTTGATAGACTGACTAAATCTGCACACTTCCTACCTGTCAAGACAGTTTATAATGCAGACAAATTAGCTGTTATCTATATTGATGAAATTGTGAGATTGCATGGAGTGCCTGTATCTATTGTTTCTGACAGGGATTCAAAGTTTACATCGAGGTTTTGGCAGAGCCTACAAACTGCATTGGGTACTGAATTGAGGCTGAGTAGTGCCTATCATCCTCAGACGGATGGACAGTCAGAAAGGACCATTCAGACTTTGGAGGATCTATTGAGAATGTGTGTCCTTGATTTTCAGGGAAATTGGGAAAGTCATTTGCCATTAGCTGAATTCGCCTACAACAACAGCTACCATTCGAGTATTGGAATGGCGCCTTTCGAGGCATTGTATGGCAGAAAGTGTAGATCTCCAATTTGCTGGGTAGAAGTTGGAGATGGGCCTTTGATTGGGCCCGAGATTGTATACGAAACGACTGAGAAAGTGAAACTGATACAGCAGAGACTGAAAACTGCACAGAGTAGACAGAAAAGTTATGCAGATGTCAGAAGACGGGATAGAGAGTATGAAGTGGGTGATCACGTGTTTGTGAAAGTGACACCAATGAAAGGCCAGACTCGTTTTGGAGTCAAAGGCAAGTTAGCGCCGAGATATGTCGGACCGTATGAGATTATTGAGAAAATCAATCCGGTGGCGTATCAAGTTGCACTTCCTCCTGAAATGGAGCATATGCACAATGTCTTCCACATTTCGATGTTGAGAGACTATCTTCGAGATCCGTTTCATGTGATTGAGCCTACTCGCGTAGTGTTGAGTGATGACTACACTTATGAGGAACGGCCTATACAGATTGTAAACAGACGGATCAAGAAACTGAGGAACAAAGAGATCCCGTTAGTGAAAGTTGATTGGCAGAATCATGGTGGTGTGTATGCCACTTGGGAAAGGGAAGATGATATGTTAAGAAGATATCCTGATTTGTTCCCATTGAATCCTGCTTTCTTTCAGAATGAAGGTAACTCGAGTTTAGAGGACTAAACTCCTTATAAGGAGGGGAGACTGTAACGACCCTCGTTACCGATTACCGAATTATATACTGATTATTGCTAAATTGAATTGATAACGATTGATCATCGAGTTAATTGAAGTATTGAATAGACCGATTGAAATCGAAATTGAAATTGAATAAGTTTGCCTATTGAATTGCATATTACATTGTTTGATTGACTGATTAACTGTTTGATTTTACATGTTTAAATTGCTAATTGAAGGCCTTATCGGCGGCCGAAATAGAAACCGTTTAGTGTTTTGTGACTCTTAGAATATTTGTAATTTAATGGTGTATTACTTTGAAAATTTATTAGGAATGATTAAATGGGATTAAAATGAGTTAATTGCCTGGTTTAACTTATTTACCAAAATGCCACCTATAGTGGACCTTTAATTAATATGATTCTAGAGCCTATACACTTAGAATCAATTTTTCCTCAGCCTCCTTGTTGTCTCACCACCGAAATTAGAACAAGAGAGAAGTGAGAGAGGAGAGTTAAGAGAGAAATTGAGTGTCCTTGAGGGTTTGACTAGAGGACTTGAAGATTGAAGTGTGTATTGCAAAATTGGACCTTTATTCTTGAAGTGCAAGACTTAGGTAAGAAAAATCATCATCTTCTTGTTGTTCTTAAGCTTCATCTTGCATGATTCATGCTCCATTGTAGGATTAAACCATGATTTAGTGCTAAGGAGTTGATTCATGCTAGAACTCATGCATGCATGCCCATTTTAGTGATTTTTGGAAGTTGAATCCATGATTCATTGTACATGCATGCTCATGTTTGTATTATAGTCCATGTTTTCATTCCATTTGCCAACTATTGAGCTCACTAGAGCAAGTTTTAAAACTGAAAATTGGTTTAAAGATCATGCATTTCATGTTTTGAAAGAGTTCTTGAAAATGGTTTGAAATTTGGCTTTAATTGACCAACCATTGGCCCTTGCATGTGCAAATTAGCTTTTGAAACTGGTAATACATTGAGTTTGGAAGTGTTTTCCAGAATTTGGGGCCAAGAGGTTGAGTTTTGGATGATTGGATGCTTGGTTCGAACTTGGGAGACAAATCTGGAAATTCCAGATTTGGCTTCCTCGCTCGAGCGAAGGATTCCTCGCTCGAGCGAGCCCTTTGGTTTTGCAAGCTCGCTCGAGCGAGCATCGAGCGTGGTATCGCGCGTAAAAATGGAGCATCCAGTACTTTTTCTGAGCACAGATCGCTCGAGCGAAGGGAGGCTCGCTCGAGCGAAGCCTTTGATTTTTGAATCTCGCTCGAGCGAAGGAAGGCTCGCTCGAGCGAGGGGCCTATTTCCAGCAACTTTTGAAAAATGCCTTCCAAGTGTAATTTTGCATCCTCATCTCATCCTAGGCATTCTTAGGCCTAGTTTAAGACATCTTAATGAGGATTTAGACATAGAACACACCGAGGCATGTTAGGAAGTTAATTATTGTACTTCCCCAACTGTTAAACTTAGTGTGTGTTCAATTGTTTAATTGTTTAGGGTTGGCTCTCGGGGACACGCTCTAGCTGCTAATAGCCCAATCTCTGTGAGTAACAGATTGTGTAAAGATATGTTCAAAATGATTATCTTTTGAATACTGAACTAAAATGTTTATTGAACTGATATTGTTTATTGAATGAATGTATGTCCTGTATTTCGAATTGTATTGTGGCATCCTTAGCACCCATTGTTATTGACTGATACAGAGCTCTGTCGGTTTCCTCGTGGAACCATATTGTTATTGATTGATGGCCATCACTATTGTTGGGTCTGTCAAGGCCCGGTCCTTTTGGACCTATTGTTTATAGGCTAATGGATGTACCACATATGACTGATTGATTGAAAGACTGATTGATTGAACTATTGATTGACTGAAATACTGAAAGATCGAAATACTGTTAAATGAATTGATTTCATTATTGTAAGGACATTCATTCATAACCCCTTTACACATTATGTTATTCATTGGGCTTTAGCTCACTGTTTATATATATATGTAGGTTCTCAGCAGCCCGACCGGAGCTAGGAGCGTGGGATTGGTCCCCAGTTTTGTCAAGCCAGCCTATGTGCCTCATTGCGAGGTTCCGTGTTGCCATGCTATGGCTTTGGGGTCTTTTGTATTTCCCCTGACTGTCTCACTGTTTTGTACTGTTGTGGGACTATCGTATAGACTGTTACTGTTTACTGTACTGTCCTAGGGGTTAAGTCCCTGTTTTCACCGACTGTTATGGATATGTATATAAATGTATGCCGTATTGTACTGTACTGTTTTATGTGCATGTGAATGAAAAACTTTTTGGCATACAGATTGTCACAGCTCATTGGACACTATTCATTTATTGTTTTGGCTTCCGCCAGGCCCTGAACTCTGTTATATTGTATGATTGTTAAGCAGGCCTTTGGTAATCACGGATTACTGGCCAGTTACAGTGCTAAACCCATAGGGCTGGGTTTGGGTCGTGACAATTGTAGAAAATGTGATGAAATTTTCAGATTTCAAAGGAATGCATGTTGATAATGCAGGTTGTTATATAACGTGAATTGCCTCTTGAAAGCGATGAGGTCGACCAGTAATGGGTCGGATTGTTTAATATTATGTTGTAATATTATGTAGGGAATGGAGAAAACTTGTTTTGTGAAAACTTGCACTTAATTTCGGGGACGAAATTCTTTAAGGGGGGGAAGGTTATAGCGGTCCCGGTATTCTCTTGCTGTATTTGTGGTATTCCGGACTTTGGTTCCGTGGAGTTGGTAGTTGTATCAATCTTGTTGTTATCCTTTAATTCCATTTCTTTGAGTTTTGAGATGTGTTGGGCTTGTTTCGAGCAGGTGGGTTGAGCCTTGGTCTATAACTGTGTTACTGTGTTTTTGGTCTTTCCGCTCGAGCGGGTCTTGGAGCGCTCGAGCGGATATTGCACACTCCCAGTATTTTGGTGCTCTGCAAAACTTCTGCAAGCATGTTTTTCACGCTCGAGCGGATTTCCTGTGCTCGAGCGGGTCGCGCTCGAGCAGGCTTGTTGGCGCTCGAGCGGGTAGTACATTCGTGGTGAAAGTTCTGGGATGGGATAATCCACGCTCGAGCGGACTGGTTTTTCGCGCTCGAGCGGATGTGTTTCACTCTTGTGTCTTGGCGCTCGAGCGGGCCTTATTGCGCTCGAGCGGACCCAGATTTTTGTTCTTGACGCTCGAGCGTTGTGTTTTCCGCTCGAGCGGACCTGTCGTATATCAGATAGCAGCTGGGCATTTTTGAATCACTTTTTACACTTACACTCTCTCTCTTACTTTCTAAAAAGATATTTTGAGAGCTTCTCTCTCTAGAAACTCCCTTCTCTCTAGGGTTTGATCTAGTTAGAGTGTTCTCCTCACCTTTGGCCTTTACAAAAGTTGTGTTGATCGTCGAGGGCTACGTTTTGATCCGAACATTTTGAGTTTTGGAGCATTTTGATCTTCTTCATCTTCTTCCTTGGGCTCCGAAATTTGAGGTAGGGATTCCTACTCACTCTTATGGTCTTTGACATAGATTTTTGGTTGTTTTGATAAAGTGTTGAAGTTGGGTGATTTTGGGACTTAGGGTTTCAAAATGTTAAAAAGGGGTTTTATTGTTTTGAGTCTAAAATGTATATTTTGGGTTTCAAAATAATGACATTGAGGTTGGTTGTTGATATTTGAACCTTTGGGTTAATATTGAAAGTTGGGGAAAAAGCCCTAATTTGTTGTATAAATTAATTGGTATAATTAATTTGGAAAAGTTGTGATTTATGGAATTGAGTTGGAAATAATGAAATCGATTCATTATATTGTGAAATGGTGGAGTTGGATTTGTTAATCGCTCACTTTTGAAAACATTGATATTGTATCTGTTAGAGCTTTTATTATCTGTTTAGGAATAATTGCTTGGGCTACCGGTGGAGGGTAGTTTTGATTGTTGTAGACAATGCATGATGATTAGGCAAACTAAAACTAATCAATTGGATGTGTCATAGAGTATGACGGTTGATAGAATACATGAACGTTATGTATTGGTTGATCGTGTATATGACCTTTGTGTATATACGTTGTGTATGTGGAAGGAGATAGGGGATGTACTCCACGGTTTAGGGGAAGATAGGGGATGGACCTCTAAACCGGATGTTGTTTGGGAGGAGATAGGGGATGGACTCTGCTGATACAGCTCATATGCTTGTCAGTTAATGTGTTGATATAGCTCATATGCTTATCTATGGAAGTGTTGATATAGCTAATATGCTTATCTGTTGAAATGTAGATACGGCTTGTATGCTTTTCTGTTGAGATGTTGATACAACTAGTATGTTTATCTATTGTAAAATGGGAAATGTTTAATATGAGTCACTGTCTCATATAAGTGATTGGCCAGGTCCTGAGGCGTCGATGTAAATTGTGAAATCGATAAGAAATGGAAAATGGAATGAAACATGAACATAGTGGTCTCGTAATGGAAATGGGTTATGAATTGATTTATGGAATTAAACATTTATCAATTGCTAATGTCTTAGTTATTGCTCATACTGTGTTTAGCATATCTCTACTGGGCGTTGGCTCACCCTATATGGGACATTATTTTCAGGTACAGGTAGCATGCCACCACCAAGGACATAGCTTGGGTAATGATGAGAGTTGAAGACTCTTTTTTTTTTTTGTTTATTTTGTTTGTATTACATGTACATCAAGCCAAGAGCTTATTTTGTATAGAGTTAGTACTCTTCTTTTGTGTAACCAAGTGTTGACTTGGAAAGCTGTAAGCCCATAGGGCATTTGCTTTTGTTGTTAACATGTGATACTGCTGTAAAAACTACTCTGATGAATAGAAATGGTTGATTTGTTTTATATCAATGCATGTCTTAAGTAATGGGTTTTATGTATTATTTTGAGGGCATTACAACTCAATACGAATATGTTCAGGTAGAATTTAATGATGGAAAATAGTACATGATGATATGAAGGAGAATTGGTAAGAAAAATGGCAAGATGGTCATTTAGAAAATTTTAAGGCATGACATCAGCAATGCAGGGGACAGTTTGTAATGAGATTACAAACCTCAAAGTAGTTTTTTAAATGTGAGGGAGGAATCTGTATTAAACAGAAATCTCAGGAGATGTCAACGTAATTTATCCTTTTTTCTTTATTGATTTTTAATGTTAATCATTCCTCTACACCAAATCGATAAAATTAAATCGTAGCATATTGTCTGTTTGTCAACCTCAACCAGCAAAACTAAAAGATTTGATTTGGTGTTAAATTTTTGGAAAAACAAAAATATCATTTCACACCTAAACTATCACTCAAAATCAATTTAACACATTCTTTTAATATGATCAATTTTATACCTAAGATATTCATTTTTTGATCAATTTTATCTCTGTTGCCATCTATAATTAAATAAAAGTTTTTGACATAGTAACAAAACTTCATTTAAAATTCTTTTACCCTTCAAATTATTTTAAATATCAATTAAACCCTTAAATATATATATATAATTAAATGTAAAATTAATATTATTAAAAAAATTTGAATTGATTTTTTAGTGATTGTTTGGGAGGATTTTTCTTTTCTTTTTTTTTACTGGACCATAAACCGCTTATAGTTCAAAGTTTAGATTTCAGATAGATTTAAGGGAGAATAACATATCAGTGGGTATTTTGATTTTTTTTTAAAATTAATGATAAATTTTATAAATTTAATTATTAGTATATAAACTTTTTCATGTATTAGTAATTATTTTTTGAAAGTACAACTTATTTTTATTTTGGAGAAATAACTGCACAGTGGTGTAGTAAACAAAATACAAAATCATGAAAAAGTATAGTATTTTAATTATTAAAATGTATAAACTTTTTCATTAATTTATAATCACAGTGGTGCAGTTATTTTTTCTTGTATTTTTCCCTAGATTTAACTCAAATATTTAAGTGATCTTGAAAAGCCAAGATGTGCATCATTTATATTCCATAGTCATAATTTTTTTTCACAAAAGATGATATTTGAGATATTGCTTATTTTTGTAATAACACTACGCATTTTTATGATAATATTTATCTTTTTCACTATTGAAATATTTTTAAATCTGATATTATCATAACCACAAATTTTCATGCTAATATTTTGTTTTTGTGTTTTAAATTTTTGAATATTATCATAATGCTATTATAAGAGTACCTTACATTTATCACAAAAAATAAGTAACAAAGTACATATAATATACAGTAAAAGATGTATAATGTAATGGAGAAACTCCACTATATCATGTAAGTATAATTATCGTTTCTTAATTTAAGATAATTATTAATTTTTATTTCTATTTTATTTTTATAATTATTAGATATATAATAAAAATATTTCATTACAAACTTACAATGGAGAAGATCAAAGCTAAATTTTTTCGTGCATGTATTATTAGTCAACAAAATGTGTGCGGTTTTTTTACCTAATAGGGGTGGGGACGTAAACAACATTTTAAAGATTTGCAATAATTGTTGAAAATGATTCTAAAAGTTATATTTAGTATTTTATTTAAAAATAATAATCTATAATTTATATTTAGAACTCACACTATAACAATTGCACCGACACTCTATCAATTGAATTTTCATCACTAAAAAATTTTGTTTAAATATTTTAATATACTATTATATTATTGAATTTAAAAAATAATTTTAATTTTGTCGTGGAGAAAATGTATGCTCTTTTTTGACCTAACAAAAAGAGTGGAATCCAACGTAAACAACATTTCAAGTACCACCACCCACCGCCATTGCTTTCCCAAAAGGAAAACAAAAATAAAAACGGGTGACCAAGAAGAAGAAACAGAGAGCTCTAGGAGGATAGAGTTAAAATTATTTATTAAAATGTATTATATGATAAAAAAAAATATAGAAAGTGGTATCAATTATAGTTGTTTGGTTCTAATTTTTTAATTTTAATTTTCTCAAAATTAAGTTTTTTATTTTTTGTATTTTTTTTTATTTTTAGTGAATTTTTTTAATATTTTAAGAAATTTTTTTACTTTTTAGATGCACCTAATCTACATGTACCTAAAAAGTAAATATTTTAAATTTTTTTTTTAAAATATCAATAAATACTTATGAATACGATAATGTACTAAATTTTCATATTCTTTTTACATTTTTGCGATATAGTGAATTTTTTTAAAAAAAAATTCATAAATATTATATTTTTTAATTGTTAAAAAAATTACTTAAAATGTTTAAAAAATTCACCAAAAATAAAAAAATAAAAAAACTTAATTTTCAAAAAATTAAATTTAAGAAATTGAAACCAAGCAAGGTGAAATCTTATGTTTGTTAAATATTTATTATTTTAGAAAATAAAAAGATATGTATTAATGCAGTGGACAACTCTCCCCTCTTGTGCCGGAATATCATCCGGTATCAGCATCTCCTGCCGTCTAGGCCTACCACGCCTACCACCACGACCTCGTCCTGACATCCTACTAATGGTAACAAAAGAGATTAGCACATTTACAAATGTGCCAAAGCTAACTTACTCGCGTGTTAATGCGGTGGACAATAGTAATTCACTCCATATAAGCACGTAGTCACATAAACACATACGAATTTCCTTCCTAGATAACGACCGTTCCACGGCGTTGCCAGAGTTTCAATTAGAAACAACAGTGATCAAGTGCTCTTCTAATACGACTTCTAAAAACCCGTAGACCCAAATCAATATCCTAGAAATTAAATCTCATACCCATATAATCATATAAGCATATTATCACATAGCATACCATACATACTAATATCTCTATCAAGCGAGACAAACCTATTGTGGTAATAACCACTTCCTACATACCCAAAGTATTCAAATCCGATATGCTCTGATACCAAGTTGTAACGCCCCGAAATAATTATAATAAACCAACCTCAACGATAATTAAATAACAACATAAATCAGAGTATAAGATCCTTCTATTTCATAAGATTCAAATGTACAAAATGGCGACACATGCGGATATATACATTCATAAGTCCTAACCCTGAACCTATAGCATGTGTCAACAACATCAACTATGTGAAATAGAAGTTAAACATATATTTCAAATGCCCTGAAGGCTATAACTTTCCAAGACTATACTTGGTTACATCAAAACGGATTTAAATCCAATATATATAAAGCCCTAGGCTTGTACAAAATAATAACAAGTAAACAAAATGAAGCTTTAGCTCCAATCCTCCCAAGCTACTGCTTTGGCGGAAGCATATCACCATCATCTGAAAATGGTTTTCCCAAATAGGGTGAGCCAAAGTCCAGTAGAGAGAATCTATCACAATGTATGAATCTTAACAAAGATATGAGTGTAATATACACATACAATGCCCGTAATAATATCATTTATAACTCTTTTGCAAAATCATACTCTATTGAACTCATATCTCGATCCACTTTTTCTCAATTCAAGAGTCATTTCCATTATATTCAGACAACCAAACTGAGGATGCAACTCAGTGGGTCTCAAACCAATACAACCATCATACAAAACACTTCCATTTGCCATTTTACGAATATTTCGTTCGCAGGAATCGGCACCCATGTATACTCGTGATTTTTGAGACTTTCACCGTGGACACTTCGGCCAACTTAACTCAATGGAGTACATCCCATTTCTCCTCCCAAAATCCAACCCATGTGACAAAATCAACAATTTCTTTGTAACATAACCTCATATTCACTCTTATAACCATTTTCAATGCATCCATTCATAAACCCCCCTTTTGATTTTAAACCAAAACCCTAGGTTTGTGCAAAATCCTCCAAAATCACAATATTGCTTATGAAAAACAAATAACTAAGTTAAGAACCATAGAAGAGTGTAGAAAATCCCTACCTCAAAGTTGAAAGACGTGCAAAGCAAGGAGGGAACTCGGATGAAGCCGAAACCCAACTCTATTCGGATGAAAACATAACCCTTGAGATGGTTTACCTTTTTAACAAAGGCGCACGAGTAGAGAAACCACTAAATCTAGGTGAAAATGTAGAGATAGAGAGAGAGAGAGAGAGAGAGAGAGAGAGAGAGAAAGGGTTTTAGAGAGAAGCTCTAGATTTAGGGTTCTGAAATGTTTTAGAGAGAGAAGGATGAAAAAATAAGGAAAAATAGATGAAAAAATGAGGAAAAATAGCCTGATTACGGACTGATATATGCACAGTCTACTCGAGCGCTCGAGCGCAAGAAGTCACGCTCGAGCGTCCAGACACAATAAGTTGTTCCGCTCGAGCACAAGCAGTGACGTTCGAGCACAGAATACACACTTCCAGTAGTTTTCCAGACAGCAGACCAACACTCAAATGCAAGAAAGGCCGCTTGAGCAGAGACCACTCGAGCGCAAAAAGTACTGTTCGAGCATACAATACACTCTCCCAATAGTTTTGCAGACCTGCAAAAGTACTGAGAGTTCACAAAACCCGCTCGAGCACATGAAGTGATGCTTTAGTGGAGGAGTAAAATTTTGGACAACGAAAGTTTAAAAACCAAACAACCAACCTGTTCCCAACGCAACCACTACAATCCAATAGCCAAATTCAAGGAATTAAAAGGGGAGTAAGACATGATCAACAATACGAAACCATGAAACCTGAGTCCAGAATACAAAATGGGTCGAGTGTACACCAGAATCGCTATAAATGGGGTCTATCTTGCACTATTTAGAACCTCTAGCTTCACTTATTTTTTTTAATGGTATACCATATTTATATTTTATATCTATATATATATAAAGTAAAATGAGATTTTTAAGGAGAAGTATTCTCATAGCTGTAATATCTCAAATTAAAATTTTTAATTTTTTATTTTAAATAATTAAAAAAAATTTATTGGCTAGCTCTCATTTAAGCATTAAAAAAAAAAAAATCAATATTCCTTGATTTATGGCTTTTAGAATAGTAATTTAATCTATTTCAAAATTCAAATTTGAGAGCTAACAAATATGGCCAGTAATCTATTAATTTAAATTTAAAGTTGGCACAATATAACTTTAAAATTATAATGATCTATCTCATTATTTATGAGTTTCATAACGAACTAGATTTTAAAAAAATAAACAAACAATAAGATAAGTGTATCAACTCTAGAAAAAATTTATATCAAAACTTCAAATTCACATCAAGTATGCATATTTGATTATTAAAATTGTTAAAATTAATCACTCTGTTTGTTTTCAGTTTTTAGAATTCACTTTTTTAAAAAAATTTACTTTCTTATTTTTCGTATTTTTTTTTTATTTTTACTGATTTTTTTTTAATATTTTAAGCAATTTTTAAAATTTTTAGACATAGCTAACATAAATACACTTAAAAGTATAATTTTTGTGAAAAAAATCTTTAAAAAATTCACTAAATACCAAAAATACAAATATATATATATAAATTCAGTATATTTTTCTTATTTTTGTGTATTTGTTAATTTTTTAAAATATTTTTTTACAAATATTTTACTTTTTAGATATATCTAAGTAAAGTGCATCTAAAAAAGTAAAAAAAAAAATGCTTAAAATTTTAAAAATATTTACTAAAAACAAAAAAAAAACACGAAAAATAAAAAATTAAATTTTAAGAAAACTAAAATCAAACACACTGAATGATTTTATTGATAAAAAAAAAAATTCATTATTATATTTTAAAATAGAATATATGTATCTGGTGTAGAAAAAATTCTTGATTTTTTTTTTATTTTTTTTAAAAATCTTATTAGTTAGCCCATCAACCAATAAAATTTATAATTTATAATTGCCAACTCTATCGCATAATTTATGGTTTGTATTGTGATTTATTTATGGATAAATTACACTTTGTCATTTTTATGTTTGACCATTTTTTTACTTTAACCCTACATATTTTAATTTTTTTTTAATTTACTCCAAAAGCTAATTTATATCTAAAATTAGATAGAAAAAATGGCACATTACTAGTCACATGACATGAGAAAAATTTATTACTCAAACCCAAATCTCTATATGATATTTGTATTTTTTATGTTATGTGGTAGTTAACGTGGTAGTTAGGAGTAAATTGAAAAAAATCTTGAAACATGAAAGGTCAAAGTAAGAAAAAAATAAATTTTAACAGCTACAATAAAAAAAAGAAAAAAAAGAAGATAAAATATAAAGGGACAAAGTATTATTACCCTTTATTTATTTATACCTATAAAATAGAAAAATCCAATATCTATCTATACCTATTTCACTATATGTAACTAATCTATGTCTCTATTATTTTATTATTATTATTTTTCTATCAATCTATACTGAGCTGATGTTAATTTTTTAACAAAAATATAAAATAGATGAATCAATAGACAAGATATATAGATTGGAAATGAAAGAATAGTGAGTAAGTGAAAGTTAGAATAGGCAAGATTCACACATTAATTTATGAAATTTATATTACTCCCTCCGTCCCAAAATATTAGTCCCTTATTCTATTTTTTATTGTCCCAAAATATTAGTCCCTCTTCAAAAATCAAGTACAAAAGTAATATAAATTTCCTATTTTGCCCTTCTTTTAAATTAATAAACAACATAAAAAGTACAATTATGACATTAATATTTCCAAAAAATGTACTATCAAAAGGATAATTTTGGAAAATTAACTTTTTTCAAATGTAATAATTGTACTACCAAAAAAAGTTGGATTCCTCAAAAGGGACCATTATTTTGGGACGGAGGGAGTATTATTTTACAGGTTTGAAACAAATTTCACACAAATTTTATCTATTGTTATCTATTTCATGTTTTCTGTATTTTTATTTTTAACATCTCTCATTTTCGTTTTACTCATAATACATGATATTGTTTGCAAAAAATATACACAAACAAATTCAATAAATAAAAAAAGAAAAAAAAAATACAACCATATTCATGCAAAGAAAACAAAGATATTTTTAAAAAAATTAAAAACAAATCTACAATTTGTTATTTGAGTTTACAATTTTTTTTTTAAATTTTTATATTTAAAAAAAAATTAAAAAAAAATACACATAACAACCCAATTTATTAATTTTGAAGTTTTTAGTTTAAAGTCCCTGATATTAAGATTTTATAAAATCAAAGACATACAATATTTTCATAATAGTTGGGACTCTCAACATTTTCATAGAGAAATTTCAACACAGAGAAATTTTGAGCATAGAGAACTTTCGGTTCACAGACAAAATTCAAACAAATTTTTCTATGAAGAGAAATTTCACAGAGAAAATTCAGAGTGAATGAGAAATTTTTGTGTTATGATCACGGAGAAATTCAGAGAATTGTGACAAAAAAATTTCAAAAAATGAAGAATAAAAGAATAATGATAATGATAACAGCAAAAAATAGTAGATTTTTTGTGTGCTTATTTTGGCTTTTTCATTTACTTTTTAGATTCTTCTACACAAGACAAAGTGAAAAAATAAAAAAATAAAAAAAGTTGACATAATTTTGAAAAGATATCACTGAAGACCGAAAAAAAAAAAAAAAAAAAAAAAAGGGGGAAAAAGAGGTGTCTTATTTGGGAGTTCCCATAGAGCTGGTATTCTTCTCAACTAACGGTCATTTTCATGAAATTCTAAAAAATTACTTAATTTTTTGAATTTATTCCATGAGATTACAAAGTACATGAAATTATATATTCTATTACGTATTTTTTAGCTATGTTAAACATTATTGTAATAAATATTATCAAAAATGAAATTACACATTTTATAACAATATTATATATTTTTGTAATAATATTGCACCTAAAATTCACATACCAAAAGGATTTCAATTTTTAATTGAATAACTAACCCTATATTAATTCGTGAGATTATTAGGTAGTGTTTGGAATAATTTTCAAATCATGATTTAAATGAACAGTCCCGTTTGGTAGCTCGAAATCTTCATGGCTCGAATGGCCCGATTATCAAAACGACGTCGTTTTGAATTTTTTTTTCTTTTTTTCTTTTCTTCTTTCTCGTTTTTCTGAAGATCCGAAGATTGAAGAAGAAAAGAAGAGGAGAGAAGAAGAAGCTTGTGAACAGAGACACATCATCATCAACCAATAAAATAAAATGAAAAATCAAGAACAACATCAAGAACAAAAAAAATCAGAAAAAAAAAAAAATCAAGAACAATATCTTCATCAACACATCATCATCAACAACAATAACATCTTCATCAACATCATCATCATCAACACATCAGCCAACATTTTTCCCCCCCCCCCCTTTCATCTTCAGATTCAGGAAAAAAATAAATAAATAAATAAAGTAAACAGAGTCACCTTTGCTCACCGTCGCCAACACTCCATCACCGTCGCCCCGCCATCACCGTCACCATCGCCAACCCTCCATCAGCGTCGCCTCTCTCTGTTTCCGTCTCTCTTCTCTCTTCCTCTCTCTTTCTCCCTCTCTCTCCCTCTTGGCCTCCCTCTGTTTCTCATATATAAACGAGAAAAAAAAAACTGCCCAAAACGACGTCGTTTTGAGCAGTTGAGCCATTCAGGCCACTTATCTTTCGAGCTACCATTTATTTTTCTTAAATGAAACATGTTAATCAAACATATTTTTGAAATACAATTCAAAATTACTTTCAAAACTTTTCTCTTCTTTTTTTGTTATATTTTATTATTATTAATCAATCAATCAATCACTTTTTTTCTCTCATCTTTCCTCTTGTATTCTATACATTAATCAATATAAAAATAAAGAATTTTTTTTTTACAAATCATTCTAAAACTATTTCCAAAACTCAATAATCAAACAAATTTTGGTAGCGTTTGGTTGATTTTATAATTATGATTTGAGTGTGGAGTTGTATTTTGAGTTTTTGAATTATGATTTGAAAAGAGAAAATTTGTTTGGTTATAAGTTTTGAAAAGAGTTTTCAAAACTTAATTGAAAAACTTATAACTCATAATCAAATACACAACTCAAAATTCTATTGGAAATTTTATGCAAAATTCATAACCAAACTCTTTTTAAAATTTAATTCAAAAAAATAATTATTGAATTTTTTTAAAAAAAATTTAAAAAATTCTGAAAATATTTTTTTATTTAAAATATTAAAAAAATATTCAGTTATTGTTTTAAAATTATTTTTGATTATATATTTGGTTTGAAATTTTTTTTTTTAATTGTTTTGTTTGACAACGATCTAAAAAATATAATTTATATATTTAAAAAAAGAATAAAATTAAATATAAATTTTTTGTTTTTCAAATAATAGGTTGTAATTGCAAAAAAAAAAAAAAAAAAAAAAAAACCCGGTCAACTGGCCGGACGACCGGCCACACGTTCGGTGGGATGTCTAGGCGGACGATCCAATTTGCAAATTCAAATTCAAAAAAGCATGCATTGGAATGTGTATTCAAATGTGGCATTAGAATTGATTTTTGAAAATAAAACCAAACATTGCATTCAAATATACAGGTAGAAAATTGATTAGAAACTTTATATTTTCAAATCATGATTCAAAAACTCAAATTTTAAAACACTACTCTACAATCAAATCATTATTGTAAAACTAAACCAAACAGACCCTAATCTCTTCGCCATGAATCCTGCTAACCAAACAGGCCTAAGAGTGGTTTTAAGGGTGATTTCAAATGAACTTTTTCGTTGGCACGAGATCTCTGGCTTTCACTTCACACCTCACCTTTATTCTTTGTCGTCTTCTTCTTCTTCTCTTTGAGCTCTAAATGGATAGACATAGACCACCACCAATGGGTCTGTGTTGTTGTTCTTGCACTATTTATTATTATGTTGCTGCTGCTGCTGCTATTATCACATTTTTCATGGCCTCTTTACCCTTCAACAATGCTCAACCTCTATCTCTATCTCCTCCATCTTTCTGGATCAACAACCCCTCAATTTACACTATTTCCACTCAATTTGACAGCTTAAAAGTGACACCTGTCCTCGCGGGATTATACAATGACTCAGCCCCACACTTGGTCTGTGGCTTCTATTGCCCTACTCAAGAAATTAATCCTTCATGCCTCTTTGGTGTTTTAATCTTCAACAGCGTTTTATATGATGAAAGCAACGACACCTATTACACGGCAAATGCATCGCAACTTGTTTGGTCTGCTAACCGGGACCGTCCTGTTCGAATTAACGCCGCCTTACAATTCACTGAATATGGAGATTTGATCTTGGAAGACTCCGATGGCACTTTTGTATGGTCTACTGTTAGAAATGGGCGCCCATGTGGCATGACCCTTTGAATCTTTTGAACCTTATCCAAATGGGTTTTGAATTCAAATTCAAACCTATTTGGATAACCACTCAGGATATATATATCTATCATATAATTGATATGGATAGATGATATATCTTATATATTATCTCATATAACTGATATGGATAAATAAGATAAACATATTATATATCTGATAATATGGGATATGGGTGATTAAGAGAAAAACAACGTATGTTTGGGCTTTTTCCCAGATACTGACTCTCTCCCAAAAACCAACGATTAAAGCCATTTGCACTGTGATTTGTGTGGGTGATATTCACTGTTGTAATATCACTCCATTGCTGGGTTGACTGATCAGATTCAGGAAGCACGTGATTTACCCACGAGATCCTTCAATTCAGACTCTGTTCTAAAGGTATGACCATAATTTTTATTCCGCTGCGTTATACTTTGTCTGACATTGGTATCAGAGCATGAATGGGTATTTTCGTGTTTTCTTTAATCATATGTATATTTTTATATGTATATATACATATTAGATACATGAATGTTTATAAATGAGGAATATGTCAACTCTTATTAGATTAAGAGCATAATACCTATTTTTATGTTCATTAATGTCCTTTTTAATAACATAAATGGTTTTATTTTGAAAAATCGAGTCTGGCAGTACAGAAATTAGACCAGAAAACACCCTAGAAGGCGGCGCGTGTGACTCGCGCGCTATATGACGCCGCCCAGCAGCGCCACGCGCCACCACGCGCTCTCACGCGCTGAGACGCGCTAGGCGCGCTTCCCACGTGCTCCCACGCGCGCGTTGTCCACGCCCTTCCACACGCGCGCGTTAACCGCGCTGCCTCGAGCCGCGCCACGTGCGCAGCCATGCGCCACGCCGCGTTGAGCCGCCTCGTGCCGAGTTGCGCTGCGTTGAGCGGCGGCGAGCCGAGCCGAGCCGTTTTTTCCGCGCTGGCTTGGCTCTAAGGCTCTGTTTGTTTTTTTTAATTCTGAATTGCGTTAATTGGTCATAATTAATTCATTATAGCTTTGTTTTAAGCGTGGTTGGTACCGTTAGACTCAGAATTAAATTTTTTATCTTCTGTAAAATGTTGAAAATTTTATGAAAATAAAAAATATTTTTCCTGAAATAATAATTCATTATTTCTGCTTTAAAATGCAGCTGGTGTTGTATGATTAAGTTTCTGGGGCTAAATTTTTTATTGTAGACTATTGTTGTAGTTTACTATTTACTGGTATGGTTATTGAATTTTACTAAATTCTGGAATATTTATTTCTAATTTTATGTGTGTTTATTAGTTATTTAAAATTTCAGAAAATACCAGAAATTTTCAGAAATTTTCAGAAGTGATATACTTTCTGTTATGGCATAATTTGAATATTAAATACAGCATGTTGTTGTTTTTTGCCTAGAATTTCTAATTTGTTTTAATTAGAATAGCATGATTAATTGTTTTTGTTTTAATTCCGTTATTAAATGTAACATAGCATGTATTGATTGTGAATCTACATTATGATGTTGTTGTATGGAATTAGAATTTTTTATCATGCTTTTAGAGATTCCATAGTCCGTGGGAGGTTATTCGGTTGAGAGAAATCTTTGTAGATTAACTCCCGAAAACCAATATTTTGCGCATAAATTAAATTAAATTTTGGATAATTGTCACCTGTGGCGCAAGAGATGATCACGAGCATAGCGGATTTTCGATCTTGCGACTTGTGTAATATTGTCACTATTTAATTTAGATTTTTGTGGCAAAATTATATTATGCTAATCAAATTAATCCCAATGCGAATTTCTCTCTAAATTGACTTAGCTTATGGAAGTTAATTTGGTTGACCTAGACTTAGTAATGATGTTTAAATGTGAACAATGTAATTCTATTTTTTAGATGAGCAAAAGTCTTGGAGACTTTAGGTCAGACCTTAATTGAGCCAAAGTAAGGAAACATGACTCAAAGTCGCCGTGGTTTTGTTGCCTTGTTTGGCACAATAAAAACTAATGTGTGCGCTATGGTTAGCGGCATGCTACGTAGTTTTAATTGGCGAATTTTGGAGTTATGAAATTAGTAAGCCCTCAATATGATCTTGACTATTGAGCTGCGCGGATTGATTTTTTAATTTGACTTGTAAATAATGTTACATCATTGGATGAAGTAACATTCAAGAGTCACGTCATCCAAGAAATGCGAGCTAAAATAAATTAGTCATTAAGTGTAAGACGAGTAGCCAGTATGAGCAGTGTTTTGCTCTCTACCCAATTATTGGGAGTGGATGGAGCAAAATTTCATGCACTATAAAAGTGTGCGTTGAAATATCACGTGAAGTTAAAAAATTAGCACTTAGAAGCTGCAAAATCTATTAACACTAAGTGAAAAGATTAGCGCTTAGTGGCTGCAAAATCTATAAGCATTGCCAACTTGTCTAAGTCTGGACACTTATTGTTTCCACACTTGAGTGTGAGACATGAGGAGGGGCTTCTTTGTATGATTCCTTAGCTAGGCTAACGTTTTTGAATAACGTTTACCACTAAGTGCAAACGTTGCAGCATAGTAATGAAAAGGTCAAGGCCGACAAGGTTGTTATGACTCTAAGAATTTGACGCATTGCTTGTGAGAGCATTGTGTTGAATTAGACTCTTTAGCCTAATTCCCGCTTAAGTTACTTCAAGAGCTGTCAAAGATTGATAGCTTATTCTCTCCTTCTTGTGGATAGTAGAATTAATTGCAAGTAACTATGAAGCCAGAAATAGATATGGCAAGAGGAGTATCGTCATCTTTCAACTAGATGCATTAAAGCGTATGGAGAATAAAATTGACTTGAAGGTGCAGGGGATTAGCACTTACTAGTTAAATTTGCGACTTAGGCGCACTTGATATCTCCATGACATCCTTTTATGATCTAGTGAATATGAATTAGTCCTGAGTCATTACCTAGTTGAGCCTAAACCTTTTAAACTTCTCTTCGAGAACTCACACATTAAGATGATTGGAATTAGTTTATGACATTGGTCATGAACCGGTGGCTTATTATACTTAATCACATTAATGAGATGATGACACGATGGTTTGAGTAGGCCTTCTCGGGCCCACTCGCTTGTGACATCTTGCTCTCATATGAATGTGTAACTTTGTTCGCAATGGTTGCGCACAAGTAAGTAGGAAAGCCGTAGAAGGTCCTTTTGTATTGGCGCATTTTAGTCCACTATGATATTTGTGACTAGATATGTGTAAGGGTATGATAGCTAAGCCTCAATCTCGACACATTTATAGATTACGATACGCATCTGAGTCAAGACTATTTGATCTCCCATAAGTCAAAAGTTTTGAGATGATTTTTGACATTGCACATATGAGGTTGGGATCAATTAGATAACTGTCACGACCCGAACCTGCCCCCATGGGTTAAGGACGTAACCGGCCAGTAATCATTAGATTACTTACGGCCTCAAACCAAACCAAACGTATTTTAACAGAGTTGATGGGGGCCAAACGGAAGCAATTTAAAACTTTGTCCATAGAGCCGTGCTTATATGCACTTTAAAATAAACCATGCGCATATACGTTAATAACCCACAACGAAATACAGTACCAGAAAATCCTTTACAGACAGGATCATCTAAATTGAGTCAACCCATATCACAACTACATACGATGTACACAAGATCCTTGCCAACAAGACAAAATGGAAATACATAACAAAATGGCAAGGTTGGGTCTCGTGCGTGAGACACAAGGCTGACTCTCCAAACTCATGTTGTTCCTGGCAGACTTCACTGGGGCTGGGTTTGGACTTCTCTTGGCTCACCTACAAACACATGAATGAGTGTGAGAGATAGCCCAACGAATAATATCAAATACAGAGTTTACATAACATTGTAGAACAACATATTCCAAACGGCCTTGGGCCCAGTTCATATTTCTATTTAATAGATATATAACTAAATACAATTCAAGTGACTGTAATTCCAAACATTCTGGCCTTTGGCCCATTCGGATCTCCATTCTTGTCAAGCGGCCTTCGGCCCATTCGATTATGTCAAAACGGCCTTTGGCCCAATCATTTATGCCAGAACGGCCTTTGGCCCAATTATATACGTCAAAACGGCCTTCGGCCCATTCGATTATGACAAAACGGTTTTCAGCCCAATCCTTTATGTCAAAACGGCCTTCGGCCCATACATTCGTATCAAAACGGCATTTGGCCCAATCATGTATGTCAAAACGGCCTTCGGCCCATACATTCGTGTCAAAACGGCCTTTGGCCCATTCATTTATGTCAGAACGGCCTTCGGCCCACTCATTCATTTCAAAACGGCCTTCGGCCCACTCATTCATGTCAAAACGACCTTGGGTCCATTTATGTTTATCAAAACGACCTTGGGTCCATTTATGTTTATCAAAACGACCTTGGGTCCATTTATGTTCATCCATGTCAGACTTACGTCCACAATCCCAATTAGCAATTCATAAAGCTTATAAGGGAATAGACAATTGGACAATCACAAGCATTCAAATATCGATATTACTCACAGTGATCGGTTTGTGGATTTGCCCTAGAGCTTGACCCTACACATTTCATGAACACAAAAGGGTCACTAACAATTCAATCCGTTCTTTAATTCACATATTCCTCTTTAGGCTTTATTCTTATCTCATTAACTCATTTACCATGCTCAAAGTATGCCTAAGAGTGCTTACAAGTGAAAGAGAATGGAAAACAGAACACATAATACATTTTTAGAATTTCAGAAAACAGGGTCCCCGCTCGAGCGTAGACTTCCCCGCTTGAGCGGACCCTTAAGTCTGCAAAAGTGCTGGTTACCTCAAATTCCCACTCGAGCGTGAACTCGGCCGCTCGAGCAGACTGCCTGTCTACATAGCTTCCCGCTCGAGCGTAAACTTCCCCGCTCGAGCGGGAACTATGTCTGTCAAAAATGCTGGAAGCTCGAATTCTCCGCTCGAGCGGCAGTTTCCCCGCTCGAGCTGGCACCAAACTTTCTGGGTTTTCCAGAACTGTTCTTGAGCTTCAAATACACATTCAAACTGATATTTCTTGCATTTCACAGCCCATAGCACTCATATATATACACCAACATGATAGAAACACCAAATTACAACATATTGAAGCTCAATTCCCATGAATCAATCACATGCAAACCCAAATTATACCAAACTTACTTCCAATACATTAAATTTATGCATTTAAGCTTCATATCCTCATCAATCATGCATGCATGTCAATTCTTGACTCCATTTCTATTTCAAATGGTACAAATGGTGCTTCTAACCATGAAACTCAACAAAAACATGCTTGCATGTATGATTCAACTCACAATCTTTCATAATTCATATATTACATGCTAGATTAGGTGATTTCATAGGAATCCTTTACATGCATGCTCATATTAGACTTCAATTGAATACAACAACTCAATTCCTTTTCAATTCTCACTCTTGACCAATAATCAATCTTGGGTACACAAATTCACAAGCTCAAATCTAGAAACCAAGGGGTGTTTACTCACCTAGGAGCTTAATTCCCACAAATTATGGTTGATTCTTTGAGTGTAGCTCCAAGATCATCAAGTTTCCTAGCAATTCCTCTATGTTGAGCTCTTTCCCTCTCTAGGTTCGGCTCTCCCCTCTCTTAGAGCACCATTTCAGTCAAAAGAAAATAAGGAGAGGACTTGAGTGTATAGTGCCTTCTCACAACAAAACCCACTAACTCCCATAATAATAATAATAATAATAATAATAATAATAATACTTGGGCACCAATTCCTTGATTAAATCAATTTAATCTGAACCGAATCAATTTTTCAATTAGATTTCACCGTAAGCTCTAAAAATTACGCTAATCACATTGGCGTAGTCAATTTCGAGTTTCATGGCCGATAAGGCCCTCAATTTAATTTCCGAAGCGGAAAAATCAAACAGATATTCCTACGGTGAACAGATAGAATTTCAAAGTCACATATTATCACACAATGGCACACAAAATCATGCTAAACACATAATCATATTCATATTAAGGACCAATTAGCTAATTACGGAACAGGCGCATCACAGTCTTCCCCCCTTTAGGAAGTTTGGTCCTCCAAACTTAATTTACCTGTAGCCGAAAATAATTTGGAATACTTTTCGTTCAACGGTTCCAATTCTTCTTAATAGTCTTTCACTTAGTCTCAAAATCAAGCAACGCTCTTCTCTCAATCAGCCAGAGACTTACCTTCTTCCGCCATACAAGGCTTGCATGGTGCCATGCCAAAACTAGAGTGTGAGCTGTTGTTGCAAGAAAAGTTTGTCAACGATGGATAGATCTTTCCAACTCCCTTGAAAAATCTAATGCATATCTTCGGAGCATTCTTCCCCAAAATCTAAAAAGTTCTTTCTGATCATACATCAATTGCGGATGGAAAACAACGCCGAATCATAATTCAGTTTCATATCAAATTCATAATTTGTCCAGATCATATACAGAAATCATAAGTCATGATTAAGTTTACGTGATACATCCCTTAGCATTAACAGAACAGAACAGAACAGAACAAAACAGAACAAAACATATACATGCGAGGTTACGAATAACCAGTTTCATAAAGGAACCTCCGGATCCGGGTAACATAACAGAACAGAAGCTAAGCCGCCATTGCCTCTTGAAGGCTTTTTAGAAATCCAATACATTTTAGAATTTCTGTCTAAGCAATAGATACTGGGACCCCATGCAAACGAGCAATCTTATCGATGTAAACAGTGGCTAGTCTACAAGCATCATACACAATTTTATAGGGAGATCTACCTACAATAGTCCAAACAGGACTTATACCTTGGGTGCTCAAGGTAGCCCCACAACGAAATTCGTAGCCACATATTCCTTGTCACAAAAGTTCAATTCATTTCTCAATAATTCCACAATTCACAATCTGATTCGGTATTTAGTCCAGCGACTCATCACAATTATCCAAGGTCAATCAAAAGTCTTCAGGAATATAAAGTGGATCCAGATACTGATTCCCGAATCAACAAAGGTAACATCGAGGTAATTACCCACACAATACACATAGTCCAGACATCCCCATAATACTGATTGTAAAGTACAATAACATCAAAGCAGGCAGTTTCTGACATAATACACGTGTTCTCAATTCATTCAACAGTTTACAGTTCACAATTCAGTTCAATATTTAATTCCCTGTTCTATCGAGTCTTTCCACATTATCTGATAGTCATCAAAAGCATAAGGCAATTCGTATATAAACCTCCATAATGGCAAAGGCAGTATCAAAGGAGTCAATCACATGTTAAGCACAATTTACACATCCTCAGGGCCCCAATTATAGAATATAATGGCATTGGGCAGGTATTCACAAGGCGTACTGAATTCGCACACTTACGGATAATCAGGATTTCTCAAAGCTTCTTGGATGTCTATAACATCTGCATAACACCAAAGGATGACATTCCGGACAAAACAAAGGAATAATCGTCTCGGAATCAAGCACACCCGTTCACGACCGTCGGTGGCCGACTCGAGATCGATTAGCCAAACCCACCCGTACAAGACCGTCGGTGGCAAAAAGATGTCCCAACAAAGGTGCTACTTAGGCTTAACGTCCCCTAGCACGAAAGGACGCCCCAAGAATGTCATCAAAACAAACACAATACCACTCACTACAACCTGATTCCCCAAAATCTGACAACATTGAAGCAGCTACTCTCCCTTACAAAACATATTCTGATCAGTCAAAGACAAATGTTTAGTACTGCTCATAATCGAATCAATCTGCCACTATCAGTCCCCATAGCGTCAAACCAACAAGGATGGGACAATACACAAGCATCGTTCCTTAAGACACCCAATCACGGGATTTGTACAATTCGGCTCATTTTCAACACATATGTCCTCGATAGTTGGGGGTTGGTTCTCAACGGTGTTCATGGTTAGATCAATCTGTCATAGCCCACAAAAGGTCTTTCAAATAGGTCAAGCACTCTAAACAGATTCAAGTTTTGGGTCTGTCTATTTTTCTGCCAAGAATAATCTGGCTATTGATTTACAGGCAATCCTTAATCCCTTTTTACAAAATTAGATCAGATAGGGGAGGGGTCTTATCAAACCAATCCCGACACAGGTCTCGCCAAATCAAATCAACTAAAGGTTCCATCAAGTTATATCAAATGAGAGTTCCATAAAGACAGTGACTAGTAAAGATTCTATCGGATCGAATCAGATAATAGTTTTCTCAAATAGGGCACATTCGGTTCTGTAAGGCATACTTCGTTTGCTTAGGTACATGGTTGATAGTTTCTCAACTGCCCTAAGTTCATCAGTTGTCAAAGTCGTATCAGAATCATTCATCGCAATAGTTCATATCAAAGTGTTTCAAATCAGGTACAATATGGTATTGTCCACATAAGTTCAGGTATAGTTACATAAACATGCAAGTGTTCATATCAGGAGGTACGTATCATAATCAGTATAGCAGTTTCCAAATAAGCCTTATATGCAAGACCATGGTGCACAGTAATACATTATACGGAGTTCCTCGGGTATACATAGTATAGGATTGTTACGCAAAAGTTCCAAATTAGTCACATCATCCAGTCAACTTTCTACCAATCAAAATATATGGTCTCACAATTATAGAGTTCATCATTTAGGGCGCTCAACTCGGTCACACGATTACAGAATCATAATTCCAGTGGTTTAGTCATTGAAACAGTAATATAACAAATCACCCTGAGCATAGGTGTAGATATACATGTGCATGTGCAGAGTCAGTCAATATCCCAAAACGTATTTCACAAGTTTCCCAAACGGGGCATATACCTCCAATGAATACAGTCTCGATCATGTGGGTCTAACCAATCTAGATACACATGCAGCAGATACGGAAAAATATGCCAATCAGAATCAAATAATATCCCAAGCGAAGATGTACAAACGTACTAATTCAGAATCAATCAACACATAGGCATTCGTTTATAAACAATATAGATACCTGGGATAACAATCACAGTATTCTGAGTGCTTCCTGGGATGAGTGCAATTACTCCATCCTGAGTAGCAATTCCTACCATTGGTACGGATTTAGCTGAGGCAGAGGATTCATTCACATTTCATTCAATCCGGGGACAGTTCCTTACCGTATGGTCCATTTTACCACATCTGCAACGAGCCCCAGAAATCTGGTAATAAACTCCTCGGTGTTTCTTATACTGGTGGTGGCAAGGGTTCTTGCCGTAGCGGCAACTGATGCTGTTGTCTCAAGATCTCTGCCAATTCTTGTACTACTCTTTCCGGACTATCAAGTCGGGCTGTGGAAGAACCTTCCAACCCGTATGTCCTTAACTTGCCCATACTCTACACAAATTCTTATCAAGCTTTACCAAATACTGGGATGCCCAATACGAAATTAAACACAGATACACATGGGTACATTCGCACATAGGCACATTGTTATATTCTCATTTCACATATCGTAAGCAATTAATCACATACATATCAGATAGTTGCATACTTATCAAATATCGCATGCTGAACATTTACTACGTAATTATATACTCAAATCATGTTCGTATTTCACACAGACACTCGTAGGCAGAATTGAATGCACATAAACAACTTTTCATGGTTCATATATTCATGTATGTGCATCGTAACAAAACAAACTTGTTATACACATTAGTGTAACAATTTATACCTCATGTTTGAACCATGTGTGATACTTCCTTTAGCGTGACATATCATGTTGGTCAAGCATATTAACATACCTCATACATAGGCCACGGTATTGTTTCCCCCGGGCGAGGGCCTGTGCCACGGTATTATTTCCCTCGGGCTAGGGCCTCATGACCATAAGCCACAGTATTATGTCCCCTGGGTGAGGGCCTCCGCTAAGGATACCACAATTATGTTCAAAGAAAATTTGAGCAACCACTCATACAAAACATAGCACCTCAGAGAACTTGTCATTTCATATCATTAAGAAATAATTGAGGCTAAACACAACCTTATAAGGTTCTTATTCACTATCTGATTAAACTTGCATTATACTTTATACAAAAGATTCACAAGTATGCATATACAAAGGAGTACATATATTTAGATAATTGCAATGCAAGTAGTTCACAAACTTATATCACATAATTACTCAATTCGAAACACTTAAGCATATTCCCGATGCTTTCAAGGTTCATATCAAAATAGTTAAGCATATTATCAATGCTTCCAATTTCATGTTAATGCACCCTAGATCTCATCTAGACGCTTATTGCTCTTTTTGGACAAGTGTGTGAGTTATTAACTCGTACTCTGATACCACTCTGTCACAACCCGAACCCGCCCCCATGGGTTAAGGATGTAACCGGCCAGTAATCATTAGATTACTTACGGCCTCAAACCAAACCAAACGTATTTTAACAGAGTTGATGGGGGCCAAACGGAAGCAATTTAAAACTTTGTCCATAGAGCCGTGCTTATATGCACTTTAAAATAAACCATGCGCATATACGTTAATAACCCACAACGAAATACAGTACCAGAAAATCCTTTACAGACAGGATCATCTAAACTGAGTCAACCCATATCACAACTACATACGATGTACACAAGATCCTTGCCAACAAGACAAAATGGAAATACATAACAAAATGGCAAGGTTGGGTCTCGTGCGTGAGACACAAGGCTGACTCTCCAAACTCATGTTGTTCCTGGCAGACTTCACTGGGGCTGGGTTTGGACTTCTCTTGGCTCACCTACAAACACATGAATGAGTGTGAGCGATAGCCCAGCGAATAATATCAAATACAGAGTTTACATAACATTGTAGAACAACATATTCCAAACGGCCTTGGGCCCAGTTCATATTTCTATTTAACAGATATATAACTAAATACAATTCAAGTGACTGTAATTCCAAACATTCTGGCCTTTGGCCCATTCGGATCTCCATTCTTGTCAAGCGGCCTTCGGCCCATTCGATTATGTCAAAACGGCCTTTGGCCCAATCATTTATGCCAGAACGGCCTTTGGGCCAATTATGTACGTCAAAACGGCCTTCGGCCCCTTCAATTATGACAAAACGGCTTTCAGCCCAATCCTTTATGTCAAAACGGCCTTCGGCCCATACATTCGTATCAAAACGGCATTTGGCCCAATCATGTATGTCAAAACGGCCTTCGGCCCATACATTCGTGTCAAAACGGCCTTTGGCCCATTCGTTTATGTCAGAACGGCCTTCGGCCCACTCATTCATTTCAAAACGGCCTTCGGCCCACTCATTCATGTCAAAACGACCTTGGGTCCATTTATGTTTATCAAAACAACCTTGGGTCCATTTATGTTTATCAAAACGACCTTGGGTCCATTTATGTTCATCCATGTCAGACTTACGTCCACAATCCCAATTAGCAATTCATAAAGCTTATAAGGGAATAGATAATTGGACAATCACAAGCATTCAAATATCGATATTACTCACAGTGATCGGTTTGTGGATTTGCCCTAGAGCTTGACCCTACACATTTCATGAACACAAAAGGGTCACTAACAATTCAATCCGTTCTTTAATTCACATATTCCTCTTTAGGCTTTATTCTTATCTCATTAACTCATTTACCATGCTCAAAGTATGCCTAAGAGTGCTTACAAGTGAAAGAGAACGGAAAACAGAACACAGAATACATTTTTAGAATTTCAGAAAACAGGGTCCCCGCTCGAGCGGACCCTTAAGTCTGCAAAAGTGCTGGTTACCTCAAATTCCCGCTCGAGTGTGAACTCGGCCGCTCGAGCGGACTGCCTGTCTACATAGCTTCCCGCTCGAGCGTAAACTTCCCCGCTCGAGCGGGAACTATGTCTGTCAAAAATGCTGGGAGCTCGAATTCTCCGCTCGAGCGGCGGTTTCCCCGCTCGAGCGGGCACCAAACTTTCTGGGTTTTCCAGAACTGTTCTTGAGCTTCAAATACACATTCAAACTGATATTTCTTGCATTTCACAGCCCATAGCACTCATATACATACACCAACATGATAGAAACACCAAATTACAACATATTGAAGCTCAATTCCCATGAATCAATCACATGCAAACCCAAATTATACCAAACTTACTTCCAATACATTAAATTTATGCATTTAAGCTTCATATCCTCATCAATCATGCATGCATGTCAATTCTTGACTCCATTTCTATTTCAAATGGTACAAATGGTGCTTCTAACCATGAAACTCAACAAAAACATGCTTGCATGTATGATTCAACTCACAATCTTTCATAATTCATATATTACATGCTAGATTAGGTGATTTCATAGGAATCCTTTACATGCATGCTCATATTAGACTTCAATTGAACACAACAACTCAATTCCTTTTCAATTCTCACTCTTGACCAATAATCAATCTTGGGTACACAAATTCACAAGCTCAAATCTAGAAACCAAGGGGTGTTTACTCACCTAGGAGCTTAATTCCCACAAATTATGGTTGATTCTTTGAGTGTAGCTCCAAGATCATCAAGTTTCCTAGCAATTCCTCTATGTTAAGCTCTTTCCCTCTCTAGGTTCGGCTCTCCCCTCTCTTAGAGCACCATTTCAGTCAAAAGAAAATAAGGAGAGGACTTGAGTGTATAGTGCCTTCTCACAACAAAACCCAATAACTCCCATAATAATAATAATAATAATAATAATACTTGGGCACCAATTCCTTGATTAAATCAATTTAATCTGAACCGAATCAAATTTTCAATTAGATTTCACCGTAAGCTCTAAAAATTACGCTAATCACATTGGCGTAGTCAATTTCGAGTTTCATGGCCGATAAGGCCCTCAATTTAATTTCCGAAGCGGAAAAATCAAACAGATATTCCTACGGTGAACAGATAGAATTTCAAAGTCACATATTATCACACAATGGCACACAAAATCATGCTAAACACATAATCATATTCATATTAAGAACCAATTAGCTAATTACGGAACAGGGGCATCACAATAACAGCTTTTGCGCTTTTAGTTTTGATCAAGGTGGCGAGTATCTGTTTGAGTTATTTTCAGAAAACTCTGTGAAGAGAAATGGATGCTTAGAAAATTGATTATTCCTAATACTCAACAACACAATGGTGTAGTAGAGATAAGGAATTAAATATTGTTAATGTTAGGTGGATAATGGCGCAAAATGCTTCCCAATTGGGAATTGCACTAGTTTGTTGCCTATATCCCTAACTAAGTGCCCTCCATATCAGATTTTACACTCCATTTGAGTAATGGGTTAACGGAGAGCCATCTATGGGCGATTTGTAACCGTTAAGCAGCTTATCTTTATTTTACTTCTCATAAGATTGTGAAGTTAAGACCTAGGGTTCTATAGCGCATTATTGTATGCTGTCTTGTAAACACATAGGGTCGTGTGGCGCATTATTGTATGCGGTCATGTAAACCCTTCAGGTCATGTGCATATAGGTAAGCAGCTTTGTGGTAGTGTAACTAAGTCACATAAAGTTTTCTTAGTAAAGGTGACGTGTATAGAGTTTTGAAACTCTATAAGATAGAGAATTCTAAGCATAGCGCTTAGCCTAGTTGAGAATGGAAAGAAATTTCCAATATCCTAGGGACAGTGGGAGCGATGTGCCTACTAATGGATTACTCCATTAGAGAAAAACACTCTACATTCTTAGTTGCGTGATAGCGAATGTGAAAATTTTCCACGTCATCACTGGGTGATTGAGAAAGAAACATTCATGATTGCTCCGCAAGATGATAAAGAGCCTAGGATAATGCCAAAGGCTCTAGTCTCCTGTTTTTAGAAAGTGAATTAATGTTGCGCAGTTTAAGACAAAGTCTTTGAGGATTAACCATTTCTATAATTTGGTTGACTTTCTATTATGACGCGAAACTGTTCTAAAGTTATGCGTAATTTGGATAGTCATTGTTGAGGCATAAGGCTCGCTAAATACCGAAAAGTCGCACCATTGAGGAAGGTGTAGACCATGAGAAGACTTCCTCCTGGGGAGTGAAGTTATTTCGACTTAGGCTATGATTGACATAAGTTCAGAACATTGATTTATGGACGTTGTGACCTAACTTCTCATTGGAGAATTGGATAAGTAGATCCGTAGGGATTTACCTTATGCTTTTATGGTGAAAAGTTAGGAGCTCAAAAAGGTTGCTAGTTCCAATAAATCTTTTACAGCCTAAAACAGTTATCCAAATAGTGGTTCTTAGATTTCGTTAAGCCATGATAGGCCGACGATGATCGATGAAGACCACTGAGGCATGATCAATGGTCCAAAAAGAACTTTTTCCTTACTTAGTCATTATGAGCCAGGAATTTATAAGGTTGTCGCCACCTAGGGTGGGCAGTCCTCTATTTTAGATATGATGGACATGGGTGATGTAATTTATATGCTCAGATGAACGATCCTTAGGGATTGTTTTGGGAAAATTCTCGGTTTGTCTTCAATGGCTTACATAAGGAATATCCTAGAACGATTCTACATGCAAAATTGCAAACCTATTGACTTACCTATCGGTAAAAGCCAGAGCCTTAGCTATTGAGTAAATCCTCGGATTGTCTTTGGGAGAAACAGATGACCTATATTCCTTGATCTTTTATTTGTTGTGGAAGTCTAAAGTACGCTATGTGAGCGCATTCGGCATGATAAGTGTTATCTTTGGTAAATGGTCAACTGAGTTGTTTAGACATTGACCTTGCTCATTAGACTGTGGATAGAATGCTTTACTAGTAGTATATTAATTTGCTCTTTGTAAGATTCAATGCGCTAGTTGGGCGCATCAAGAATGAACGCAAATTTGTCACCAAAACATCTTTAGAGAGGTAATTGCGCAATAGGTAGTGATCTTGAACCACTTCATGTGAGGCGCAAATGGTGGATTTCGTTGTATATGCTTATCGCAAGAGGTGCTGATATGGCTTATGCTTGGAATCTATAATTGCGCAGACTGTGGTCGTTTTTTAGAAAAATCGATCACTTATTTGTTATGAGATGATGGGATGTCGACACTATTATGATTTGTGTCATAATGATTAGCAGATGATGATGTCAGCAGGCAAGATTGGCTCCCTCACACGAGCGGTCGCCCTTGGCGCTTAGGAGTGAGCAAGGATGAGACTAGTGGTTTATTTTTGTTTGGAGCCAAGAAAGACTTAAATTATCCACTACGCATGTCGCCTTGGTTACAACCAAGATGAGGTCGTGTTAAGGACCAAACATGGATGTTAGTACCCACTTTCCATGTGGTACCTGTTATGATTAGCCAGATGCGAGATCTCATTTGGCGCCTAGAAGGCGAGCAAATAGAGAATTCGGGTTAGGCGCTAGAAAGCGACTAGACTAATATCTGTACGGTGTATCGAGTATGACGTCACTCTTTTGGAAGAGTTACTCCACTGTAGCATGTATTCATACTACATGTGCTTGGCGACCAAGTAATGAGGTGAGAGAATGGATCCCTGTTTCTTCACCGTGTGAGTCTTACGTGTCATTATTGATATGACTTTCATTTATGTACCCTTTTGTGACTTTTGACTATGTCATAAGGTAAGGGGTTAATGTTCTGCTACTGTGGTCATGTAAGATTCGGCCTTAAGGGACATCACTGGGAAAGCGGTCAATCCTAAACTAAATGCCATGAGGGCAAAGGGAAGATCATCTAGTATTACACCACTGTTGTATATTCACTGCCGGCAACTCACATCGCTCTGCATGAGAGGCGGATTGAGTGTGAATATATTGCAAGAATTGAGAGGATCAAACATGCTTTTTTGAGGGATTAGAGATGTTTTTTGGACCGGTGTAATTAGATGGGTCTGGGGTATATGAGACACTATTTCTATTCTTTTTGGGTTGATGTCTCTATGCTGGCTCATTTTGAGTTTCTAGTATAGAGCTCCCACATGCAGGTGTTCTCAGTAGTCGCACGGTGCATTGGCTAGTATGAGATTGTTTATTTTTGGGGAGATTGAGATAGATATAGAGATGTGGCAGTGTCATGCCAACTCATGTGCGAGTGGGAGATGTTAGAAATGGGTGCCCATGTGGCATGACCCTTTGAATCTTTTGAACCTTATCCAAATGGGTTTTGAATTCAAATTCAAACCTATTTGGATAACCACTCAGGATATATATATATCTATCATGTAATTGATATGGATAGATGATATATCTCATATATTATGTCATAAAACTGATATGGATAAATAAGATAAACATATTATATATCTGATAATATGGGATATGGGTGATTAAGAGAAAAACAACGTATGTTTGAGCTTTTTCCCAGATACTGACTCTCTCCCAAAAACCAACGATTAAAGCCATTTGCACTGTGATTTGTGTGGGTGATATTCACTATTGTAATATCACTCCATTGCTGGGTTGACTGATCAGATTCAGGAAGCACGTGATTTATCCACGAGATCCTTTAATTCAGACTCTGTTTTAAAGGTATGACCATAATTTTTATTCCGCTGCGTTATACTTTGTCTTACATCTACCAATGCCTCACGAAAGTACGTCTTCGGCTTGAAATTAACCAAATCGAGAAACCTGGTCCTCTTTGATCGAAACGATGCAACGGTTTAGCAGTCATTTGATCACCCAACTGACTCCTTACTTATTGGGCAGACGTTGGTTCCTGGGCAGAAGCACACCTCCAGCACATCTGCATCCAACTGAAACCGCGGTTTGTATTCTCTTACAGCTGAGGATTACAGTTTATTGGGTTATGTGGAATCTAATCCACCCTTGCCCTATTTTGAATCATATTTATTTTTTTATAAATTATGTCAAATTCGAGAATGGAAGCTTCAACGGGCAGCTAATCCCTGCTGCATCAACATCATCACCTCAGTTCATGCGGTTGGAACATGATGGCCATTTGAAGGTGTATCAGTTAGGAGACTCGAATTGGAATGTGGTGGTGGATCTGCTAACATCACAAATTCATGACGGTGAGTGTGGGTATCCTATGCCGTGTGGCAATTACGGTATCTGTTCTTCAAATGGACGTTGCGGTTGTCTTGAGGAAGCCACTGGCAGCAGCACTTTCAGGCTAATAAATTATAAGCAGCCCAACCTTGGATGTTCCCCTGTTACACCCATTTCTTGTGACCATTCTCAATATCACACCCTTTTGGAGCTTAAGAATACTAGTTACTTCAACTTCAACCCAAAAAACACATTCTCATACAACAACATTTACTACTTGGATGGAAAAACAGAGTTAGAGGATTGCAAGATGAGTTGCTTGAAAAATTGTTCGTGCAAAGCCGCTTTCTTTGCGTATCACGTAGGATATGATTCAAAGAAAGGTTGTTTATTACTGTCTGAAGTCTTGTCGCTTATAAATAATGATGGAGCAGTTGATAACATTGCTGTATTTCTTAAAGTGCACAAATCTCAATCACCAACTGATTCTCCTCAAAAAGAAATCAAGGCATATCAAAATCATATTGGGATCCAGTCTTGGAGCTTTCTTTGGTGTATTTTTTATGGTTGCCTTCTGCTTTTTTCTTTTAACAAAGAAACAAGAATCCGAAGAATTTGATGAGTTCTTCGTCGATCAAGTACTAGGGATGCCTACTATATTCTCTTACGAAGAGTTGAGAGCCATGACAAGCGATTTCGATAAAAAGCTCGGAGAAGGAGGATTTGGGTCAGTGTTTCAAGGGACAATAATTGATGGCACTAACGTAGCAATGAAGCGTCTCAATGGTTTTGGTCAAGTTAAGAAGTCATTCTTAGTTGAAGTTGAGACAATAGCCAACATTCACCATGTCAATTTGGTGAGTTTAATTGGATTTTGTGTTGAAAAATCATCTTGGCTTCTAGTTTACGAGTACATGTCCAATGGATCCTTGGATACATGGATCTTCCAAAGGCACCAGGAGCTCACTCTTGGGTGGCAATCTAGAAGGAAGATCATCATGGATATAGCCAAGGGGCTAGCCTATCTCCATGAGGAATGTAGGCTAAAGATATTTCACTTGGATATCAAACCCCAAAACATCCTCTTAGATGAAGACTTCAATGCGAAAATTTCTGATTTTGGATTGTCAAAACTAATTGATAAGGACCAAAGCCAAGTTGTAACAATGATGAGGGGAACACCAAGTTATTTGGCTCCCGAATGGTTGAGCTCAATTATCACTAAGAAAGTAGATGTCTATAGCTTTGGTGTTGTGGTATTGGAAATGTTGTGTGGGCGCAAAAATTTGGATAGATCTCACCTTGAGGAAGATATGCATCTACTAGGTATGTTTAAGAGGAAAGCAAAAGAGGAAAGACGTCTGGACATTGTTGATAAATACAATGATGACATGCAAACACATAGAGCAGAAGTTGTGGAGATGATGAGGATTGCTGTGTGGTGTCTACAAAGTGATTTTTCCAGGAGGCCTTCTATGTCGGTGATTGTGAAGGTTTTGGAAGGTTCTGTAGATGTTCAAAGCAATTTGGATTATAGCTTCACAACTCCTGTTGCACCAAGAGCAATCACAGTTGCTGGTAAGCAAGAGGATCGCATTGCTGCTACTACTTTATTTGCATCAGCTTTATCAGGACCAAGGTAAAGAAAGTAGACTAAGAACAAATTAGAGTTGATTGTTTAAAGTTTTCTTTTTCTCTCTCCTTTTTTTTGTTTTTGTTTTTCTGTTTCTTTTTCTTGGACTGATAAGTTTTAGGATTTCGATTTACTCTAGAAACATTGCAACATATGGGAAGAAAATTGTCAAAACATGCCATGAAGGCTTTGTAAAATTCCCTGTTCACAGCATAATAAAAGTCTTGTAGAAATTTTACTAGTAAATCTTACAATCTGGTTGTGGTTTGAAATTTGTACAAAACTTATCGAAGAGTTGCATTTCTGCTTAATTTAGCGAAAGGTCTTGGTAAAATTGCATGTTCACTCACCCAAATCCTTTAAGGTCTTTTATGTATATATATATAGTAAGTAGGGCCCTCTTCTACTTAGAGTGCCTAATTGGGCGCCTAAGTTGCCTACCCCTTGAACCACCACTAATTTGCAGTTGATATGGTATGATAGCGTGGCCAGTGTGGACTGCACTTGCCCTATTTGATGAAGATAAATGATAAGCACCATAATCTTGGATGTTCTGAAATTACTCCCTTATCCTGCAAAGCTTCAAAATATCACAAGCTCATAGAGCTAGACAAAGTTACCTACTATTACCCATATAATATACATAGTTTTTACAATTTTGGGGGGTGCAACCGCTCCCCTTCACCCTCTCTAGATCCACCCATGTCAGGTCAAATACTATGAACACACAGACACGATGAGTAGTTGCAAGCAACATGTTTAAGTAACTGCTCTTGCAAGGCTGCTCTGTTTTGTTCAAGTGAAGTGCACAAAAAAAATTCAAGTGGAAAATGCTCTATATATACTAACAGAGATGATCTCAATGAAGGTCAATATAAAATGCAGGTTAAGTCAACAATCAGATTTGTAATCAAACTGGTATCCAGCCTTGGAGCCTTTTTTTTTTTTTTTTGCCCAGTCTATGTGTCATATATAGTTTCTGTATGTGTTTTCCTTTTCAAGGAAGAAAAGAGGAAGTGTTTAACCTGAGGAGGATTATTTAGATCAAAAAGTGCCAGGAATGGCCATGAGATTCTCCTAGGATTGAGCTCAAAGTCACTACCTGATATAACTCCAAAAGGAAGCTTTGGCAAGCATGATATGGATATTTGGTCTTTGAAGGAACTCTCTTCTAAGCAATGGCAACAAAGTTGCAGTGAAGCATCTTGATGGCTTAGGCCATGTCAAGAAGTCTTTTTCTTGGCTGAACAAGTCGAGATAATAGGTAGCACTCACCATTTGAACTTGGTAAGATTGGTGGAACGTTGTGTCGAGAAATCACTGACTTCTAGTTTATGAACGACGCTTTTGGTGCAGTTTATGGCACTGTTTATAGCTCTCTCTTTTTTATGTTGAAAGTTTATGTTTGTTTGGTACAGTTTTCACTTACAACTTACAAGATAAACAGAGCTATAAGTTGGGTTAAACAAAAAAAACTTATTATGAGGAAGCAAGGGGAAGGTGTCATGGTATTAGAAATCCTTTGCGTATGGAAAAATTAAGAGGGTCTACTTCTTGTCAATTTCACTAGTACCAAGAACACTACAAGCTGTTGGCCAGTGTTGTCTGCTACTCACTTCATTGCTGTCATCTGTGCTTTGTTAGAAAATATTTGAGGGAAATTTTATACAATAAACCATAAATATTACTATAAAAAAATCAATAAATATATTGTAAATATGTAAATCAAAACTTAAGTAAATAAATATTGGCTTGTGATTATGAGAGAGACGTAATCACTCTTCCAAAATTATTATTATCTACGTACGTGAATGTATTAACGGACATTAGACAACTCTAAGAAGTGCTATTGGACTAAGATACAACCCAAATTACTATTAATCTTGCCGGTGTTTGCGCACATTGAAAAAGGTTAATAAACTGTTTATGACCATAAATATATATGAAAATAATAAATAAATAAACAAGGGATGAAACCCAAATTAATATGTTGAAAATTAAAGAACTTTATTGTCTTATATAGACATTGTCTTGTAATTTTAGGGAGAGGCTCCTCTCCAGTTGGGTTACCCAACTGAAGGGTGCTATTGAGCCTCCATAGGCTCACAATGGAGCTCGCATCGATGATCCGAATTGTTCAATGTATATAGCTCGTCGAATATTTCATCTATGCAAAAAATTACATTGATCAGATATCGATAGTCACTTAATTAGATCACATTTGTATAAACAATTTATTTTAAAAATCATACTTACCGTTGACACAAATGTGATATGATCAAATAGCTATCGATATCCGATCAACGTGATTTTTGCCGAGATAAAATACTCAATGAGTCCAACACATAGAATAGTTCGAATTATTGATGTAGGTTCCGTGATGAGCCTACGGAAGTCCAACAACACCCTCTAATATGATTTAGATTGAAGAGAGGCTGTGCCTTAATTTTATTAGGGACGCATCCCTTAGTTTAAAAAAAACACAATTATTTCTTTATGTCAAATATATGCCACTTATTATATTTTTTTTAACTGTCCCAAGAGATCCGCATAATTTACTCAAAAACAGGAATCAAATTTCAAACAAAATTCGTGTATAACACGGGTAGAAAATTACACAAGCAAGTAGAGATAGGCATTATCCTAGAAACTGCATAGTTGAAAAAAGTTTTGTTGCCATGACTTCTTGTTAATCAATGGATCAACATTAAAAGAAAAGGGCATTGATTTAGACCCCCTTAAAACACCCACCCCCCACAACCCCCTCACACACATGGAGGTTGCGGATTGGGTGAGAAGAAAAAAAAAAAAAAAAAAAAAAAAAGTTAACCAATCAAAACTAAAGGGGGTGAAGGGGGTGACCCCCAAAGGGGGTCTCAACCTTTATTCAAAAGAAAAATTAATAAAAATTTAAAATATTAGTTTGTGATGTGCATCTTTGCATCATGCATGGTCGACTTTTGAATTAGGGTTGATTTGCGAAATTGTTTTTTAATGATTTTTTAATTTTTTAATTAAAATATAAGGTGAAAAAAAGTAAAATAATTGAGAATGACTTTTAAAATTTTTTTTTTTTAAATGTGTAAAAAGTAAGAAGAACAAAAATGAATTTTTAACTTCTGTATATAATTTTTTAATCTTTTAGTAATTTATTGACTAATTCAACCTAATATCGCACGTAGCCTTTCTGTGATTTTATTTATTTATTTATTTATTGTACAATTGTTATGTGATGTTTGGTTTTAAATTTTTTTGTTTATTATTATATGTGATTAAAGTACAAATCAAAATCAAACTACATTAATTGGAGGGTAACCTATCACATCTAGCAACAATGATTCATCTCACTAATTTGGAAGCATTAATGAGGTGGAAATTCAAAAAAAAAAAAAAAAACCTAAGGCCAAAACATCACATCAATAAGTTAGAGCTCCCAAACATTTTTCTCATATCTAGCTTAAACTTAATTTTTAACTTAGCAAAGTGTCAACAATGAGTGAAACCTTACATCATGCATCTTTTCCAAGGTGCAAAATCACAAAATTTCTCAAATTAGTATTTGTGGGAGACTTACTTGTAGGTCTTAATAAATGAATTTATTATCCAATAGGTCATGTGATAGTTAATGACATTTTTCATCAAACATTATTAAAAAAACTTTACTAATTGTTAATTTTCAGCGATAGTTTAAAAATTTTGTTATAAAAAATGTCACTAATTTTTAATTTTTAGCAATAGTTTGAAAATTTTGTTACTGAAAAAGTCACTAATTATAAGTTTTAGTCACAATTTATAAAAATCATGATAAAAAAAGTCGCTAATTGTCAATTTCTAGCGACATATGTAAAAAATTGTCACAAAAAATTACTTTTAGCGAGGATTTTATTAAAACTTATCTTCAATAAGACTTAATGGAAATTAAGTCCAACTATTAGAACTTATTACTAGTTTACCCTTAGTATTTTACATTTACAAAAGAGAAATGTTAGGAATCATGAAAATTTTTTCATGAAAATGATCATGAAAGATTTATGACCATTAGATTACCTTGATTAGTGTGTGGTGCTTTATTCTAAGTGTAATTCAAAGGTCACAAATCTTTCATGATCATTTTCATGAAATACTTTTCATGATACCTAACATTGCTGTTTACAAAATATGTAGTTTGAACAGAGTGGAATGATTTTTATCATGTGATTTGTCACACTCAAAGAAAATAATCATAATAAAAAAGTTATATGTTCTCTCTCTGTGCAGGTGCAGTGGACCATAAAAAGAATAATGTTTAAGAGTTTTAATTTGAGAACTTTAATGCAATTTTAATGATGTAGAGAGTGCCCATGTAAAGGTGGAACTAACACTCCTCTCTCTATTTCTCTACTCTCTCTCTCTCTCTCACCTTACTAGAGCCCCATTTAGAACTCTAATATTAGAGTTATGTAACATTACTGTCATAGAAATTGTAGAGTTGAAAAAAAAAATAAAAAAAATTGATGCCATGACTTCTATAACGTTGTTCACACACTCTTTTTTTAGTGGTAATAAACAACATATATATATATATATATATAATATGATTAGTACAAGAGTAACTTTTTTTTTTTTTTTGGTTTAAAATTTTAACTTTTGAGGATTTTTGGTGGAGGGTTTAAATAGTTTTGTGATTTGTATATTTTTATGTAATATTTAATTTTGTGTATCTTTATGTGATTTTAATGCATTTTTATCTTCTACCATTGGTATTGATTTTTTAATTATTTATAAAAAACTTGAATAATTGAGTTTTTTATTATGTTTTATTTGCCGGTTAGTAATAGAATTATTATAAAACATAATTCTCAATTATATCATACTTATTCTTGTTTACCTACATTATTCATTTGTTTGTTTAATTGTGTTAAAGCATATTTAGAATGTATTATTTTTCATATTTGTTAGATTTTCATATTTTTGTAAGTTTTCTTATTTTCATGATTTCTTGATTAACACTCCATATAAGTCATATATATAGACCACCTATATAAATAAAAAATGTAATTAATTCTAGTTTTTATTTTAGTAAAGGCGTCAATGACGAGTGAAATAGCACATCATACATCTTTTGGAAGGTGCAAATGGTAAATATATATATATATATTTTTTTGAGCAGGAAGAAAGGACACTCCCTTGGGGGACATTATAACATTTATGGGCCCTCATCTGGGATAATCGATTACCAGCCAGATTTAACATAATTCATACGAATAGACCCACCACTAGGACACACAAATAGACCTCACCCACCTACCACACAGGCAGGGGTGTAATTTTGGCTCGGCCCGGCTCATGTCGGGCCTTGCGGGCTCCGGCCAAAAAATCGGGTCGGGTGGCCTGGCCCACGGGCCAGAAAACTAGGCCCAAGCCCAATCTCAGGCCCAGGGGTATTTGGGATTTGGGCGAGCCAGTGGGCTGGGCCTCGGGGCGGCCCCCTGGGCTTGGGCCTGGGCTCGGGTTTTGGGCGGACCTAAATAATTTTTTTAATTTTTTTTAATTTTTTCCACCAAAATTTTATTATTTTCCATTAAAAATAACACTGGGCCTCGGGCCCCGGTTTTGGGCAGGCCTTGAGCAGGCCGATGGGCTGGGCCACGGGTCGGGCTTCAAAACGATGGCCCAGGCCCTGGCCTTGGCCCAACGCCTCAGACTGGGCTTGGGCTCGGGCCTAAACGGGCCGGGCCCACATCGGGCCGCGAGCTGGGCTTCAGGCCACCCACGGGCCATGGGCCAAAATTACACCCCTAAATACAGGAGGCAAAGTGTCGATTGGAGTACAGCGTGATGAGCCAAAGCAAATTGACGCTCCCGAGAATCGACCCCTACTCTACTGGGTAGTAGGGTGAAGGAAAGATGTGTAATCCACTGAACCATCACCCAAGTGGAGTGGACCATAGAAATTGTAGAGTTGAACAACGTCTTGCCATGACTTTTATGGGATAAGCTCCTCCATATCTTTATCTTTTCATACATTTCCATACTCCTTTTATAGGTTTCAATTTGAATCTGCACCAATAATCCAAACTGTCTATCTCGTAAATTTTGTAATAAAAGTTATCCATGCAAAAAATGAGCTTCATTAGAAAATTATAAGCTAAAGAAAAAAAAAACATTTTGTTTGATAAAATGTGATTGTAAACTTAACCACTCATTTTATAAAATAAAATATTTTTTCGTTCCTGTATTTATAATTTTTTTGGTAAAACTCATTTTTTGTATGAATGACTTTTATTACGAAACTTATTAGATAGACGATTTAGATTATCAGTATGGATTCGAATGAAAACCTCCAAAAAAAAGATATAAAAATATAAAGAGATAAAGATATAGAGGGGAGGCTATCTCAACTTTTATGACGTTTTAGGTAACATGTTACATGTGATTTTCTCTTTTGATTATAAGATTGCCGTCACTGGATTAGGTGAGTGGGGCCCTATGAAAAATTGATAGAGTAGAACTTTTCAAGGGGATTGAAATTTTGATTTTTGATCTATTTTTCAAAACGCGTAATGTGTTTTTGTTTTAATTAAAATTGAACTACCTAAAATATTGTTTAAATATTTTTATATTTTAAATTATTTATATATTAGATGTTTTATAATAAAAATTAAACATTTATAGAATAATTTTTATTTTATTTTTTCATTTATTTTTGATGTGGAATTTTTTAAGTTTTTATAAAACTTTTTAAAATTTTATGTTAATCATTTCCCTACACCAAATTGACGAAATCAAACTGTAGCACGTTGTCTGTTTTGGTTCCTCCACCAACAAAACTGAAAGATTTGATTTAGTGTTAAACTTTTTAGATGATTTTATTTTATTTCCTAACCTATAACTCAAAATTAATTCAATCCATATTCTTTTACTAAGATCAATTTTATAGCTAAAATATTTATAAAAAAATTTATCAAATTTATCTCGGCCTTTAATTGTCATCTATAATAAAATAAAAGTTGTTGACCGTGTATCAAAATTTCATTTGAAATTTCATTTTATCCCTTAAATTATCTCTAAAATATCAATTAGACCCTTGAATATTAAAATAAAATAAAATAAAAAGTAAATATAAAATTAATATTATTAAAAAAATTGAATTAATTCTTTAATGATAGTTTGAGAGGCAAAATGAAAACAATTTGGATTATAGCTTCACAACTGGTACGAAGAGCAATCACAGTTGCTGGTCACCAAGAAGATGCCATTGGTGCTGCTGCTAGTCTATTATTTCCTTCAGTTTTATCAGGACCAAGATAAGGCAAGTAGAATTCAACAAACAAATTACAGTTGATTGTTTAAAGTATTGAGTATTTCTTTCTCTCCTTCTGTTTTTTTGTTTTTTTTTGTTTTTTTTTGGGTATAATAAGTTTTAGGATTTCAATTTACTCTAGAATTAAACATCACTATACAAGGGAAGACAACTGTGGAAACATATCTTTTACAGTTCCCTGTTCACACACCCAGGTCCTTTAAAGCCCAAATATGTGGTGAACTATAATTTAAGAGTTTTATTTGTGCAAATCACACCCCATGATACCAGGATTAATGGTGTTTTAGGTAGTGTCTTCTTCCATTGATAAAATTTTGACTCTCTCAATAATATTCTTCCTTTTTATCTTTCTTCAAGTTCTTCCATCATCATTGCCATAGAACATACAGAACCACATGAATGGAGGGGACAAGAGTAGATTTCCCGTAGTTTTAATTCAAACATTCTCAAGTTCTGTAGTAAAAGGGAAAAGTATCAATATTTCGTGAGAGACAATGTGAGTTTCCCATGATTCAAGTAACGATTCTAGTAAAACAAGAGAATATCAGTTGGTGGGTTTTTCAAACTTTCTTTCCAAAAGATGTGTAAGACGGACATAAACCGGCTTATAGTTTGGAGAAATTCAGAGCCATTTTATGACTAAAATTAATTTAATTGATGAAATATGTTCTTGAATTGCTTGGAAAGAAAAGCTCTTCTACATCTCTTAATCTACAGAATGTGCTTTTTGTTTTTTGTTTTTTTCTCTTCTTGAGCTTGACTGGGAACACAAAAAGAGTGACACATTGAACAAAAAATTCACTTTCACTTGCCATGTTTTTCACCTTTGCTTTCTCATGCGTTGCACTATTTTTCTTGCAATCACATTTTACATCGATTCTGCGCATTTTTGTGTCGAGCATTCAATGGCCAAATGGTCCACTACAAAGATCAAGTTCTTGGAATGCACATTTGATTCTCTTGCTATGAGCTCAAAGTCAATACTGGTAATTTCAAAAGGAAACTTCGGCAAGGACAATATGGATCGGTCTTTGAAGGGACTCTTCTAAGCATTGGCTCCAAGGTTGCAGTAAAGCATCTTGATGGCTTAGACCGTGTCAAGAGCCTTTCGTATTCAATTCACCATCTAAACTTGGTAAGATTGGTCAATTGTTGTGCCGAGAAATCACAGACATTTTAGACTGTGTCAAGAGTCTTTCATATTCAATTCACCATCTAAACTTGGTAAGATTGGTCAGATGTTGTGCCTAGAAATCGCGGACAAGTAGTTTATGAATGTATGCGTAATGGTAGATATTTAATAGGAAACAAGAGGCTGCTCTGCCTTGGCTAACCAGAAGAACATCCTTTGACATAGCCAAAGGACTAGTCTATCTCCATGAAAAGTTCCAACAGAAAAATAGTTCACCTAGATTTTAAGCCCTCAAATATCCTTATGAAAATTTGTCTTGAAGATTAAAAGCAACGGTCAAGATTAAAAGCAAGGCATCCAATGGCTATAGGATATATTTAACTTTGTATTGAAGAAAATGTGTCCGCGTTTTTTAGGGTGGAACCAAACAACCTTTAAAGGACCACCACCGCCATTGCTTTCCCAAGAGAAAAACAAAGGCAAAAACTGGAAGAACTGGAAGAAACAGAGCTCTATTGGAATTGGATAAACATAGACATAGACATAGACCACCACCACCACCACCACCATGGCACCACCAATGGGTCTATCTTGCACTATTTGTTATCATTTTGGTGTTGTTATCGTCTTTTTCATAGCGTCTGTACCATTCTTCAACAATGCCCAATTTGCACCTCCAATGGCAAACTTATCTACTATTTGGATCAACAAACCCTCAATTGACAATAGTTTCAACTTTTTTTCCCCTTTAATTCTCAACACCGTCGTCGAAACATCATCATCCAATGGCTCACAAATGATCTGTGGCTTCTATTGCCCATCTACTCAACAAACTCAGCCATCATCATGCCTCTTCGGTGTTGTAATCTTACAAGGTAAAAGAGCATACAAGTCCGTTACAATGAACCCGCAACTGGTTTGGTCACCTAATCGGAACCGTCCTGTTCAAATTAACGCCACCTTACAACTCACTCGAGATGGAAATTTGATATTGCACGACTCCGATGGCACTTTCGTATGGTCTACCAATACCTCTGGAAAGTTCGTCTTCAGCTTGAATTTCACCGAATTGGGAAACCTGGTCCTCTTCGACAGAAACAATGCAACGGTTTGGCAGTCATTTGATCACCCAACTGACTCCTTACTTGTTGGCCAGACTTTGTTTCGTGGCAAGAAGCGCACCTCCAGCACATTTGCATCGAACTGGACTACTGGTTTGTTTTCTCTTAAGTTTCAGGAGGATAACAGTCTGGTGGCTTATGTGGAATCTAATCCACCCTTACCCTATTTTGAATCACATTCAAATGTGACATATGTCAAATTCGAGAATGAAAACTTTAATGGGCAGCTAATCCTTGCTGCATCATCGTCACCTTAGTTCATAAGGTTGGATCCTGATGGGCATTTGAAGGCTTATGAGTGGACAGGATGGAATTGGAATGCCGTGGCTGATCTTCTGACATTAAGCATGGGTGAGTGTGGGTATCCCATGGCGTGTGGCAATTATGGCATCTGTTCTCCAAATGGTGGACAGTGCGGTTGTTTTGAGGAAGCCGCCGGCAACAGCACTTTCAGGCAAATAAATTATAAGCAACCCAGCCTTGGATGTTCCCTTGTTACACCCATTTCTTGTAACAATTCTCAATCTCACACCCTTTTGGAGCTTAACAATACTAGTTACTTTTACTTCAACTTCTTACACACATACGCATCCAAAATCTCTTACTTGGACAAAAAAATGGCATAAGAGGATTGCAAGACGAGTTGCTTGAAAAGCTGTTCATGCAAGGCTGCTTTGTTTAAAAATGATTTGGGCTATAATTCAAAGAATGGTTGCCTATTATTGTCTGAAATCTTTTCTTTTATCAATAATGACGGAGGGTTTGATAACATCACTGTGTTTCTTAGAGTGCAGAAATCTCCGACTGCTGAGTATCCTACTCCTTCACCAACATATTCTCCTCAAAAGCAATCAAGGCATGTCAAAATCATATTGGGATCTGGTCTTGGAGCTTTCTCTAGTGTATTATTTGTGGTTGCCTTATACTTTTTTCTTTTTAGAAATAAAGGAGAATCCGATGAACTTGATGAGTTCTTCATCGATCAAGTACCAGGGATGCCTACTAGATTTTCTTACAAAGAATTGAGAGTCATGACAAGCAATTTCAATAATAAGCTTGGCGAAGGAGGATTTGGGTTAGTGTTTCAAGGGACATTAAACGATGGCACCAAAATAGCGGTGAAGCGGCTCAATGGTTTTGGTTAGGTTAAGAAGTCATTAGCTGAAGTTGAGACAATAGGCAGCATTCACCATGTCAATTTTGTGAGATTAATTGGATTTTGTGCTGAAAAATCATGTAGGCTTCTAGTTTATGAGTACATGTCCAATGGATCCTTGATACATGCATCTTCCAAAAGCACCAAAAGCTCACTCTTGGGTGGCAATCCAGAAGGAAGATAATCATGGATATAGCCAAGGGACTCACCTATCTCCATGAGGAATGTAGGCAAAGATATTTCACTTGGATATCAAACCCCAAAACATCCTCTTAGATGAATACTTCAATGCGAAAACTTCTGATTTTGGATTGTCAAAACTAATTGAAAATTTTCCGTATTAGTTTTTATTCCCATTGATTGATTTACTTGTGGGAAATCATATTTTCCCTAACAACTGGTATCAGAGCTTACGGTTTATTTGGGTTTAATTATTTGTGTAAATCAATGGAGGGGAATGTGAGTCGTATGTCTAGCTTCAATGGAAGCAATTGGGTAACTTGAAAAACTAAAATGGAGGACCTATTATTTTGTAAAGATTTGTATGAGCCTATTGAGGGTGATAGTGGCAAACCTGATGATATGAAAGATGAAGAATGGAAGAGGCTTAATCGAAAAGCCGTTGGTGTTATCGTCAATGGATTGATGACAGTGTGTTTCATCATGTTGCTACTGAAACTTCAGCACATGATTTATGGAAAAAATTAGAAGGCCTTTATGATAGGAAATCAGCCACAAATAAAGTTTTTATGTTTCGTAAGTTGATTAATTTAAAATATAAAAAGGGCAGCTCTATTCTGGAACATCTGAATGAAATAAAGAGTATTGTTAACTAACTTGCTTCTATGAAAATTGTTTTTGATGATGAGTTGCAGGCTTTGATGCTACTTAGTTCTTTGCCCGAAAGTTAGGAGACTTTGGTTGTGACAGTTAGTAATTCGGCGCTCGATGGAGTTGTCACAATGGGCCAAGTCACCAGTAGTTTGTTGAATGAAGAAACTAGAAGAAAATCAGCGGGTTCCTCTTATTCAGAAGCATTTGTTGTGAGAGGCCGAAGCAAAACAACATGGAGAAGTAAGACTCCTCATGGTCGTGATCAAGGTCGTGATCAAAGTCGTGACAAATCAAAAGATGGTTCTTTTTCAACGAAAGACATTGAGTGTTATTATTGCCATGAGAAAGGACACATGAAGCGGGAATGCCGAAAGCTCAAGCACAAGGAGAAAATGCGTGACAAAAGTGTGGATAAGAAGCAAGAAGACACTACAGCAGTTACTACTAATGATCTCATGGTCATTTATGAAGATGATTGTATCAATTTTGTGGGCCAAGAGAGCAATTGTGTGATTGATTCCGGTGCTTCTTTTCATGTGACTTCTCGAGTTGATTTCTTCACTACCTATACCAAAGGAGATTATGGTTCTGGTCGAATGTGTAATGAAGGTTTGTCCAAGATTATTGGCATGGGTGATGTTTGCTTGGAAACAAATTTGGGCTACAAGTTGTTGCTTAAAGATGTGAGGCATGTTCCCGACATTCGCCTCAATTTGATCTCTACTGGGAAGCTAGATGATGAAGGCTTCAACAACAAATTTAGTGATGGAATATGGAAGCTCACAAAGGGTTCTTTGGTGGTGGCTAAGTGTAAGAAGACTCACACACTTTATTCGATGTAAGGAAAAATTTGTAAAGGTGTGTTGTCAATGCACTTGAAGATGATACTTCTACCGAATTGTGGTACAAACGGCTTGGCCATATGAGTGAAAAGGGGCTACAAGTTTTGTTCAAGGAAGAGTTTCTACCCTGTTTGAAAGGTACACATCTTAAAACTTGTATTCATTGTTTGGCGGGTAAACAACATAGAGTTTCTTTTCATAAAAATGTTGCTTCTAAAAAAGAAAATGTGTTGGAGTTGATTCATTCGGATGTTTGTGGTCCTTTAAAAGTTAGAACACATAGTGGTGCACTTTATTTTGTTACTTTCATTGATGATTATTCAAGGAAAGTTTGGGTTTTTCTACTAAAAACTAAAGATCAAGTTCTAGAAGTATTTAAGCATTTTCAGACCATGGTTGAAAGAGAAACAGGGCAGAAATTGAAGTGCATCCGATCAGATAATGGTGGTGAATACATTGGGCCATTTGATGAGTATTGTCGCAGCCAAGGTATTCGGCATCAAAAGACAGTTAAGAAGACTCCTCAATAAAATGGAGTTGCCCAGAGGATGAACCGCACCATTGTGGAAAGAACAAGGTGTTTGCTTTCATAAGCTAAATTGCCAAGAGCCTTTTGGGGTGAGGCAATGAAGACAGCGGTTGACGTAATCAATTTGTCTCATTCCTATCCTTTGAATGGTGATGTTCCTGAAAGAGTTTGGACCGGCAAAGATGTGTCTTATGAGCACTTGAGAGTGTTTGGTTGAAGAGCTTTTGTTCACATTCCAAAGAATGAGAGGTCCAAGCTTGATAGCAAGTCAAGACAATGCATTTTTCTTGGTTATGGGCGTGATGAGTTTGGTTATAGATTGTGGGATCCGGTCGGCAAGAAAGTTATTCGAAGCCGTGATGTTGTGTTTCTTGAAGACCAAACAATTGAAGACTTTGGCAAAGATGATCAACCGGAGCCAAAAACTAGTGATCTCATTGACATGGATCCATCTCCTTCATCTTCAGTTGATGATGAAAATGGGGGAGATATGCAGCCACCTATTGAAGATGTGGAGGATGATGCTAATCCTAATGAAGTTGAGCCAGAAATTGAGGAAGAACATCCAACTCAAGAGCCGCTACCACAACTTGAGTTGAGAAAATCTACAAGGGATCGACAACTTTCAAGAAAGTATCCTCCCAATGAATTTGTGTTGATTTCTGATCAAGGGGAGCCTGAGAGCTACCAAGAAGCAATTGAGCATGCAAAGAAAGGTGATTGGAAAAAGGCCATGGAAGAGGAGATGAATTCCTTACTTGAAAATCACACTTATGATTTAGTGAAGTTGTCTAAGGGGAGGAAAATTCTGAAAAATAAGTGGGTCTTCAAATTGAAGAATGATGGCAAGAATCTGAGGTACAAAGCACGCCTTGTTGTGAAAGACTTTGGGCAAAAGAAAGGTTTTGACTTTGATGAGATTTTCTCGCTGGTTGTGAAGATGTCTTCTATTCGGGTTGTACTTGGCATGGCTGCAAGTATGAACCTTGAAGTTGAACAACTTGATGTGAAGACCGCATTTCTTCACGGTGATCTTGAAGAAGAAATTTACATGGAGCAACCAGAAGGTTTTGTGGAGAAAGGGAAAGAGAAATTTGTTTGCAAATTGAAGAAAAGTTTGTATGGCCTCAAGCAAGCCCCGCGGCGATGGTACAAAAAATTTGATTCTTTCATCATGAATAATGATTTTTCTAAAACCACTTCAGACTATTGTGTGGTTGTGAAAAATTTTCCGGATGTAAATTTATTATTCTTTTGCTTTATATTGATGACATGTTAATTGTGAGTCAAGATTCTACCATGATTAACAAGTTGAAGTTAGAGTTGAGTAAATCTTTTGCTATGAAAGATTTAGGGCCGGCAAAGCAAATACTTTGTCACACCCCAAATCCGGGCATGACCGGCCATGGCCCACAGGGAACTTAGCCCAAGGCACACGTAAGCCTAACCACTAATCCATAATCACATTGAGCAACTATACAAAAGTCCAGTAATAAATAACCAAACTCAATCCAGTGACATGCCACAAGTATAAACGGCAAAACCAACCGTAATCAATACCATCCAAACTTATGGGATATAAACAACCTACATATCAAAATAATCCTAAATGAACCTCAATAAAATAAGAAGTATGCACAAACTTGATATAACAATCTAAAACAAAATAAATGTATGTCCTAGAGGTCCATGCAATTGAGTCCCCGCTACCCCATAAATCCACTCTAAGTCCTTCTAACACCTGGAAGTGATAAAAAAAAAAACTAAGTCAGCTGATAGCTCAGTGAGTAGCAACATGGATAGTAAATACAATTTTGAAAACAGGGATAAATTCCAAAATAAGATATATATCACAGAAACTAGATTGGCATACAGTTTGGTAAATGCAATCTGTTTCAAAAAGAAGGTTTCACAGTTCAACACTTAAAATACGCATGTCTCGCAAGAACATGATAAACGACATTTTCCACTTGAAACAGATTATAACATGAACACCAATAATTTTCTGGGTACCAATAAAAACAAATAATATGCCACACGATCTCAAGGCTATAAGCCTCGTTGGATCCAATACTGAACTAAGAGTCATCCTCGGGGTGGCACCTGGGCCTTTTCTCAAAGACGATCCGATTGAAGGTCACCTAGTTGTTTTTAAAGGTCTTTTCCTTACAATCGTTGAGCATTAGAGTCATCATGGCCTAATCTGGATCTATTCCCTAGTGGCCAGAGTCACCACACAGTGGAATAATTTCCCTGGACTAAATACACACATGGTCCCAATAATCAATATACATCAGTTTCGCAAAACATGGTAGTTCATCATTATAAACATGAGACCAAAACAAATAGTTTGCAGTATGCCAAGTTCACACATGTTTCAGAAATAATTTGATTCCATTGATAATATAATAATTTATCAAAACAGTTTAGTCTTAAAACAACAATTTAATTTTCTAACAGTTCAGGGTAGGGGAACATTTATAAAAATACGTAGCATGAAACTACTCACCTGAAACCGAAATAATATAATCCTCGAATAGAGTATAAAAGTCCAACTAGTGCCCTGAACAAGGTATTAAAACTCCACGTCACCACTAATTCAAACATACTAAAAGGAATAACAAACTAAGTAACCTCAAACTTATAGCGCAATAACATGGCTCAACCCAACTCACTGTTACTCTTAAATATCACCTAAGTTCATGGTCTTCAAGGTCTAAAATCACCCAAGACATAGGTTCCGATCGAAACTTAACTAAAAGTGACTTTAAGATAAAACAGAGTTTTTCCAATCTATTCGCTAACTTTGAAAATTAAAAACCCACTCCACGTTGTTCGAAAAATTCTAAAACCCTCCAGATATCAACTAATATATCCTAAGTTTCAAACCCAATTGGTTTCACTTGATTTGCTTATCAAATTAATTATCTACAATTTATTATATTCAAACAGGTTGTTTTCTGCAGCACTTTAAAGAAATTGACGGTTCTCTTAATATACACGAGCAATCAATGCAAGGTCAAAAATGCAAGAAACTAGACTCGTAACTGGTTCTAATGACGCCGATTTGATAATTTTTGGATTTATACCCAAAGAGAACAACACCCCCGAATTTACTGTTTCGGACTGGTTTCCTGGACAGATTTGAATACCTCAATTTATATGGATTTTGACTCCCAAAAATTATGAAAAAATTCAGATATACAATTTAGTATGTAATTAATCTATTGTAAAAGTTTTAGATTAAAATTCATTCGTTTGATATGGTTTCTTAATTTCTAAAGTTTGCTGTTTTTAACAGAATTTATTATTATTGTTTTTTTTTTTTGTATTAAGAAATACTCCATTATAAAGTTACCACTTAAATTCCTATTTTCCGAAACTCAACTGGTACAACCTTCAAACACAACACTTAACTGTGCACAGTCATTTAATGTCCACTATAACACTTTCAAAAGTGGAGAACCCATCACTAGAATTCACAAAAGGAATACCTATACCCCACGTGTTGCTTGTTCTAAAATTCCATCAACACTACTTGTATGAGCACTAAAAATATTAATAAAATCCCAATCAACCACCATACTATTGCACTGCTTCCTCACGACAATGCTCTATCAACGAAAATATGATCATAGATAATAATGAATCAAGAAAACAGGGAAGGAAGATGGTGAAAAATGCATACCTAAGACAATGAATTCACTTGAAACCTAATGGTGTGCCTGCTTGCCACTCTCTTCCCCTCCCTTTTTGACTAACGGCTGCTGCTAACTTGGGGTGAGCAAATAAGATTGTAGGGTTTTGTTTTGTTTTTATATTGTATTAGGCAACCTAGGGTTACATATGTATCTACACAAAAGGCTCCAAAATATTATCTTTTGTTTTAATTTATTTTCTCTCCCCATTAATTTAAATTAAATACAAATATTATTAGATCAAAATATGCTTACTAATTTGGCACTTAAATTTATTTATTTATATAATAAAGCTTGCCTCTAAATTAAAGACTTTCACCCTAAATTTATTTTAGGCTTTAAAATTAATTACAAGACCTTCCAAATATTTAATTTGCACTTTAGTATTCACCACCAAAATATTTGGGATTGTAATATTATTATTATATTATTTACTTAATTTTTATATTCGGGTTCTCACATACTTGGCATGAAAATTGTTCATGGTCGCAAAGAGGGGCTGATTTGGTTGTCTAAAGAAAGCTAATTGAGAAAGTTCTTGAGAGGTTCAACATGAAAAAAGCAAATCCGGTTGGTTGTCCACTTGCAGGTCACTTCAAGCTTTGATACCAGTTGTTAGAGAAAATATGATTTCCCACAAGTAAATCAATCAATGGGAATAAAAACTACTACGGAAAAATTAAATCAAAAGCAACACAAGAATTTTACGTGGTTCCCTCAATGTGAGGTACGTCCACGGGATCGAAATCCGATTCCACTATCAACCAAATAGTTTCCAAACGATTACAAACGAGACATGAATGGTCTCACAAAACCACCCTTAGGTGAATTCCAAATAATCACGAATAAATAAGAGGAAAGACCTCACCAAATAGATGAACCAAAATCTTCAGAAACCAAAGTTGTAGAAGACCCAAAATAATAATCCAAATCAACCTCGAACTCCAAACCAGCCGCTTGAAAGCAGAGTAACAAACCAAGGCACCAATTCTTGTTTGACCAAGTCAAATCCAGAGCCACAAACAACACCAATTGAAACCCAGAGTTATACACCAAGCACTGTTGCTGAAAAACTTTGCTGCTGCCGCTCACCTATATTATTATGTTCATCCGAAATATAGGTGAGCAGCAGCAAAGTTTTTCGGCAACAGTGCTTGGTGTATAACCCTGGGTTTCAATTGGTGTTGTTTGTGGCTCTGGATTTGACTTGGTTAAACAAGAATTGGTGCCTTGGATTGTTACTCTGCTTTCAAGCAGCTGGTTTGGAGTTCGAGGTTGATTTGGGTTATTATTTTGGGTCTTCTACAACTTTAGTTTCTGAAGATTTTGGTTCATCTATTTGGTGAGGTCTTTCCTCTTGTTTATTCGTGATTATTTGGAATTCACCTAAGGGTGGTTTTGTGAGACCATTCGTGTCTCACTTGTAATCGTTTGGAAACTATTTGGTTGATAGTGGAATCAGATTTCGATCCCGTGGACGTACCTCGTATTGAAGGAACCACGTAAAATTCTTGTGTTGCTTTTGATTTAATTTTTCTGTATTAGTTCTTATTTCCATTGATTGATTTACTTGTGGGAAATCATATTTTCCCTAACAGTTATAACAATGATGAGGGGAACACCAGGCTATTTGGCTCCCGAATGGTTGAGCTCAATTATCACCAAGAAAGTAGATGTTTATAGTTTTGGTGTCGTGGTCTTGGAAATGTTGTGTGGGCACAAAAACTTGGATAGGTCTCAACCTGAGGAAGATATGCATCTACTAGGTCTGTTTAAGAGGAAAGCAAATGAGGAACGACTTCTAGATATCGTTGATAAATACAATGATGACATGTAGACAAACAGAGCAGAAGTCGTGGAGATGATGAGGGTTGCTGTTTGGTGTCTACAAAGTGATTTTTCGAGGAGGCCTTCTATGTCAGTGGTGGTTAAGGTCTTGGAGGGTTCTGTAGATGTTGAAAACAATTTGGATTATAACTTTACAACTCTTGTGGTACCAAGAGCAATTACAGTTGCTGGTCAACAAGGGGATGCCATTGGTGCTGCTACTCCATTATTTGCATCAGTTTTATCAGGACCTAGGTAAAGAAAGTAGACTGCAACAATCAAATTACAGCTGATTGTTTAAAGTTTTTGTATTCCTTTTCTTATGTAGTGAATTATAATATAAGATTTTTATTTGTGCAAATCACACTCCATGATACCAAGATTAATGGTGTTTTAAGTAGTGTCGATAAAATTTCAACTTTCTCAATAACATTCGTGCTTTTTATTTCTTTAAGTTCTTCCATCATCATTGCCATAGAACATACAAAATCATTTGAATGTAGTGAGCAAGATTAGATTCCCCGTAGTTTTAATTTAAACATTCTCAAGTTCTGTAGTGAAGGGGAAGAAGATAGATACTTTGTGAGAGTATGTGAGTTTTCTCATGATTCAAGTAAAACAAGAGAATATCTGTATAGTGGGTTACAATTCAAACTTTATTGTCTAAAAGATGTGTCAATGACTAGTAAATTAAGTTTGAAGAAGGAACAAAGCCGGCTTATTTTTTGGACAAATTTAGTTCCATTTTATGACTAATTAATTTGGTAAAAATTCACATTCTACTTGCCATGTTTTTCCCCCTTTGCTTTCTGGAACCTACTGATCTTTCTTTCTTTTTAAGATGGGTGGAGAGCTTCTGTCTACCCCTTTCCATTTTCAATTCCTTCTAGCAGATATGGTATGATAGCTGCAGTTACTCAAAAGTGGCTAACAGCAATACAAGCAAGCTATTTTGAACAGATAAATAAATGATAAGCATCATAATCTTTGATGTTCTGAAATTATTCCCCTGTTCTGCGAAGCTTCAAAACATCACAAGCTCATAGAGCTAAAGAATGTTACCTACTTCATTGTTGAGGCTGACCTGTCAAATACTACGAATACACAGACATGAAGAGTAGTTGCAAGCAAGCCTGTTTAAGTAGTTGCTACTGCAGAGCTGCTCTATTTTGTTCAAGTGAAGTATCCAATAAAAATTCAAGTGGAAAATGCTCTATATATATTAACAGAGATCATCTCAATAAAGGTCAATATAAAGTGCAGGTTAAGTCAATAATCAGATTTGTAATCAAACTGGTATCCAGCCTGAGAGCATTTTTCCGGTCTCTTTATTATAATTTTTATCTGTGTGTTTCCTTTTCAAGGTAGAAAAGAGGAACTGATGAAACCGAGGATTATTTAGATCAAGAAGTGCTGGGAATGCCCATGAGATTCTCTTACTGTGAGCTCAAAGTCAGTGATAAAACTTCAAAAGGAAAATTTGGCGAGGATGATATTGGTCTTTGAAGGAACTCTCTTCTAAGCAATGGCAAAACCAAAGTTGCAATGAAGCATCTTGATGGCTTAGGCCGTGTCAAGAAGTATTTTTCTAGGCTGAACGAGTCAAGATAAGAGGCAGCACTCGCCATCTGAACTTGGTGAGATTGGTGGAACATTGTGTCGAGAAATCAGAGACTTTTAGTTTATGAATGGAACATTGTGGAACATTGTAAGAGTATCTGGTGCAGCTTCTATTTACAACTTATAAGACACAAATAATTTTTTCAACAAAAAAAAAAAAAAAAAAAAAAAAAATCATTATTGAAATGCAAGGGGAAGGTGTCATGGTATTGGAAATCCTTTGTGAATGGAAAAATTTAGAGGGTGTACTTGTCAATTCCACCAGTACCAAGAACACTAGAAGCTTTTGGCCACTGCTCTCTGCTACTCCATCCATTGCTGTCATCTGTGCTTTGTTACAAGATGTTGGGGAAATTTTATACAATAAAAACCATCTATATTACTATAAATATGTAAATCAAAAGTAAAGTAAATAAATCTTGGTTTGTCATTATGTGAGGTACATAATCGCTTTTTTAAAGTTGTTATTACCTATCCATGCAAACGTATTAATAGATAATGGACAACTCCAAGATACAAACCAAATTACTATTAGTACTTATGACGTTTGCGCAAATAGAAAAAGGTTAATAAACCGTTTATAATGAGAAATATATATGAAAATAATAAATAAAAAAACAAGAGAAGAAACCCAAATTAAAATGTTGAAAGTTAATGTCTTATATAGACATTGTAGTGTATTTTTATTAGGGACACATCCCTTAGTATTAAAAGAACACATTTATTCGTTTAAATTTGAAACACTAAAATATTTTCAACACAAGAAACTTAAAATTTTAGAAACAATTACATGAACTTGACCATTGAAATAAATTGATGATGATTAGTTTTGAATGACGCTGCTTTTTTCCAAAAAAAAAAAGAAGAAGGTAAATTACACTGATCTCTCTAAGAATTAGAGAAAATAAAACAAGTCTTATATTTTTAGCATCTTATACCGACTTCCCTTTTAATTTGGGTAAAGGGACTAGAATAATGGAGATGATATAAAGATGTAATGATAAATAAAACAAAATTTGCAATTTAGTGGAAAAAAGAAAGAAACGTCATTTTTTTTTTCTATTTATATGACTAACGTATTGTTGACAAAAAAAAAAAAAAAAAAGTACGAAGTGTTATATTAACTAAAATTTTAGAAGTGTCCAATACAGTTATGTCAAATTTATATGATTTATTATATTATTTTCAAATGTCACAAGAGATCTGTTTATTCACTATTGGCTAAAATTTTAAAAAAGTCAAATATATATATATAAAAACTCAACCCGTTATCTCTATTTTTGCACACGTCATTTTGTAAAAAAATCAATTCCCAAATAAATCCTTGTTATTAAAAAAAAAAAAAAAAAAATCAAATTTGAAACAAAATTGATGTATAACACAGGTAGAAAATTAGTACAAGCAAGTAGCCAATAGGACCACTGGGGTGGTGGTGGCATCACTACGCCAAAACAGGGCATTAACAGCGGTTTTTTTAATGGCGGTTTCGTTACCGCCGTTTAAAGATACTATTAACGACAGTAACGAAACCGCCGTTAATACCGCCGTTAATGTATCTTTAATGGCGGTTTTCGTTACCGCCGTTAATGTATCTTTAACGGCGGTTTTCGGTACCGCCGTTAACAAAATCGCCGGTAATGACCCTTTAACGGCGGTAATGAAACCGCCGTTAAAAAACTGCCGCTAATGCCATTTTTAAACGGCGGTAATGAAATCGCCGCTAAAGCCCTCTCATTACCGCCGTTAATGACGACGGTCTTTGTCGGCCGAGCTCCGACGGAGTTCCGGTGAGTGGTGACCATGCGCGGCTAGGGTTGAACATGACCATCTACAATAAAGTAAAAGTAATGTTTAAATATTTATTTAGGAAATATATTTCATGAAGAGTGGCTGTGGTGGAGTGGTTGGTGTGGGTGGATGAGAGGTTGAGGGTTCAAGACTTAAGAAGAAAGAATTATTTTTTGAAAAATTTGAACCTATTTACGGCGGTAAAGAACTGCCGTTTTTGGTCGACTTTTAACGACGGTAATTTACCTTTTTATGACGGTTGTACTTTTTTCAACACGCGCATAAACGGCGGTAACGAAACCGTCGTTAATACCGCCATTAATAGCTTTAACGGCGGTTTTACAGCCTTTAACGGCGGTAAAAAACCGCCGCTAAAGTCCAATTTTGATGTAGTGCATGAAAAGGGACTGGACTTCCACCACATGTGAGCAGAGCTCGATTCTTGGGGGCACAATTAGCGACCCATTTATTAGGTGAAGCTAACTATGCTGTATTCTGCTCGTGACTCTACATCATGTTTTGGGGTTGAAGAAGAATAAAAGAATTGATTAGTTTAGTCCAGAATGGAGACTAGCCTGTGTTTATATACTGGTGTAGTATATTTTACTTTCATTTTATCTTTTTCATTAAAATATGAACAAAAAAGTTCATAAATAATTTTGATTTATTAGAAATTTTATAATTAAATTATTTTAATTTTTCAAATGAAATGATTTTTCATAAACAAAATTATAAGTATAAGATTAATAATTTTTTACAATTAAAATTTTAAATTTTAATTAAGTTCAAATTATTTATAAAATTGTTGTTCATATTAAATAGAAAGGGTAAAATTAGGATAAGACACATCATTATGGAGTAATGGATTTTTTGAAAACTTTTTATCACAAATAGAATTAATTGTCTATATTAAAATTTGATAAGACTCATCAAAAATCTTAAGAACAATATAAGACTTATTGATTATTTCCCCCCCCCCCCCCCCCCCCCCCAAAAAAAAAATCATTCAATGCGACTGAAATTTTTATTTTTGGTTTGTTATTCAAAACATGTAGTTTGTTTCAATTTTAAAATTTTTTATATTAATAAAAGTCGAACTATAACTAAAATTTTACATTAAATTTTTTATACATTAGAAGATAAGTGACTAATACTACTCATTTTGTAATAAAAATTAAGAGGGGTGACATTTAGAGAATAACTTTGACTTTTTTTCTTAACTTATTTTAATATGAAATTCTATAATTTTTTATAAAATCTTTTAAAATTTCATGTTAATCATTCATCTACACCAAATCGACAATATCAAATCGTAGCATGTTCCTTGTTTGTTTGGGAACCTAACCAACAAAAGGAGTGGGGAACGTAAACAACATTTCAAGGACTCTTGCAATAATTCTTGTAATAGTGATTTAAGAGTGATTTGAAATGCATCATTTTCCTCGTTGTTCTGCATTTGCCGGACATGAAAGCTGGAGTTTACAACTCACCTTTCTTCTTCAACCTTCTTCTCTCAACAAAAGAAAAACAAAAACTAGTAATCAAGAAGAAGAAACAGAGTTCTAATGGATCTGTGTTGTTGTTGTTGTTGTTGTTTTTGTTGCACTATTTATTATTATGTTACTATTGTTGCTGCTATTATCACCTTTTTCTTATCCTCTACACATTTCAGCAATATGTAACCTTCATCTCCTGCTGCTGTTAAAAGTGCTGCTGCTCCATTTACTGTTGTTTCTGGTGGTCAATCTCCACCTCTATCTCCTCCTCCACCTCCATCTCCATCTCCATCTCCTACTCTTGTTAAAATTGCTACTGCTCTAGTTACTGTTGTTTCTGATAATCCATCTGCACCTCTACTTGCTTTTCCTCTTCCTGTACCTCCATCTCCAGCTCCTGTTGTTGTTGTTGCTCCATCTCCATCTTCACCAGCAGATTCTTCTAAAAAAAGAAAAAAACCACGGCAAGTCATAATAATCATACTTGGATCCAGTCTCGGAGCTTTCTTTGGTGTATTTTTTGTGGTTGTCTTTTGCTTTTACCTTTTTAGAAATAAAGGAGAATCCAAAGAACTTGATGAATTCTATGTCGATCAAGTACCAGAGATGCCTATCAGGTTCTCTTACAAAGACTTGAGAGCCAAGACATGTAATTTCAATGATAAGCTCGAGGAAGGAGGATTTGGATCAATGTTTCAAGGGAAATTATGCGATGGCACCAAGATAGCAGTGAAGCGTCTCAATGGTTTTGGTCATGTTAAAAGGTCATTCTAGGCAGCATTCACCATGTTAATTTGGTGAGATTAGTTGGATTTTGTGCTGAAAAATCACATCGTCTTCTAGTTTACGAGTATATATCCAATGGATCCTTGGATACATAGATCTTCCACAGGCACCAAGACCTCACTCTTGGGTGGCAATCTAGAAAGAAGATCATCATGGATATCGCCAAGGGACTAATCTATCTCTGTGAGGAATGCAGGCAGAAAATACTTCACCTAGATATCAAACCCCAAAACATCCTCTTAGATGAACACTTCAATGCGAAAATTTCTAATTTTGGATTGTCAAAACTAATTGATAAGGACCAAAGTCAAGTTGAAACAATAATGAGGGGAACCCCAAGCTATTTGGCTCCCGAATGGTTGAACTCAATTATCACTAAGAAAGTAGATGTGTATAGCTTTGGTGTCGTGGTCTTAGAAATGTTGTGTGGGCACAAAAATTTGGATAGGTCTCAACCTGAGGAAGATATGCATTTACTAGGTCTATTTGAGAGGAAAGTAGAAGAGGAACACCTTCTGGATATCGTTGATAAATACAATGATGACATGTAGATACATAGGGAAGAAGTTGTGGAGATGATGAAGGTTGTTGTGTGGTGTCTACAAAGTGATTTTTCTAGAAGGCCTTTGTTAGGTTTTTATTCTTGGCAATCCCGTTTGATAAAACTCCTTTTAGTTATACTTGTATTTGCACTTTTATTTTAGTGAGGCTATGAGTTTTTAGATGCGAATCCAACCCGAATTATGCCTTGCAAAGAATTTTGTGATGTTAATTCTTTCAAGATTGCCACTTCGCTGACTATGACGGGGATCGAGCTGATATTTAAATCATCATATCATTGCTTGTGTGTTTTTTGATCTTGCTTTTGTTGTTTGAGCTTCCTTTGTCAATTCGTGACAAAAAGGGGGAGAAATGTTGTCGGTGCATGTGTCTTAGTTTTCATGTTTTCATGCTACATGTTCTTAAAATCTCCAATTTATATCTATTCATATTTTCATCTCATGCTTCAAGATAATCTTGTCATATGTCTATTGCTTTTTCATATACTCTTGTGGCACTAATAGTTGTTTTGGAGATTGTGGCACTAATAGTTGTTTTGCAGATCATGACCTTGAGAAAGAAGTTTGTTTTTATTGGCTGTAATGGGTTGGGTTGATTAGGATTTTATTTGTTAGGCGTGTTTTGTCACGGCATTGCCAAATGGGGAGATTGTTAGGTTTTTATTCTTGGCAATCCCGTTTGACAAAACTCCTTTCAGTTGTACTTGTATTCGCACTTATATTTCAGTGAGGCTATGAGTTTTTAGATGCGAATCTAACCCGAATTGTGCATTGTAGAGAAGTTTGTGATGTTAATTCTTTCAAGATTGCCACTTCACTGACCGTGAAGGGGATCGAGCTGCCTGGTCAGCTCGCGGGGGTCCAGGGGGTAGCGCCCCTTGGCGGGTACGAGGCAGTGCCACAGTGGGGTTAAGGGGCAGCACCCTCGAAGCAAAATGCAAAAATTGCATTCGAAGTTGCTTGTCCTCCCTTGCTTGCTCGAGCGAAGGTGTTCTCGCTCGAGCGAAGGCTACGTCTCTCAAAAACCTGAGAAGGAAGATTTTATGCTCGAGCGAAGGAAGCTTGGCTCGAGCAACGCCTCTTGAGGAAAACACGCATTTTTGTTTCCTCGCTCGAGCGAGCATAGCGATTCAGATTTCTATAAATATGCGATTTAGTCAGATTTTAGGATTATTCCTCCTAATCTTCTTCTTGGGTTCTAGGGTTTATATCTGGAGCTATTTTGCTAGTTTTCTTTGATGTTTGATTGAGTATTCAACTCATGGTTTAAAGAGTATACATCAAAGGATTGTTTGTTTATTCTATACAAAAGAGAGAGTTGTTCTTCGGTGTATTCTGAAGAATTCGAGCCTGAAGCTTTGGTGGATTTTGCAATGGCTCATTGTCGTGATTCGACATCGGCGTTGTGGATTCAATGTTGGGCAAGACAATTACGAGGTGAAGACGGGGTTGGAAGAGGCATATAGAGGTTGGTTCAATTCGGGCATGGATTCGCTAGGTAATTGAGTGTATACTTGTGTAATTTCTTTATATCTTTTTAGTGGATTGTTTTGTGGCTTTTGCCCATGATTTTTTTTTTATCACAATTGGAGGTGCTCCAATTGTGGTTTTTCCATGTTAAAATCGTTGTGTCGATTTGTCTTGATTGTTTGATTGGGATTGATATTTACTGCTTAAAATTGATACATAATCACAAATCAATATCTAGCGGATTTCTAGATTTTTCAATTGGTATCAGAGCAGGTCACTCAATTTTTTCTTTAAAAATTATATTAGAGCGAGATCTTGTTTGATTTGTGATAATGGATTCAATTCGTGAGGGAAATTCTACGGTTCGACCACCCCTACTTGACAGATCTAATTATTCATTTTGGAAAGCTCAGATGAGATCGTTTTTAAAATCTATTGATGAAAAAGTTTAGCAATCTGTCATGTATGGGTGGACCAAACCAACGATTACCATTGATGGAGTAACTTTTCCCAAACCAATTGATAAGTGGGACATAATTGATTACCAAAATAGTAGCTGGAATAGTAAAGCTATCAATTCTCTCTTTTGCGCTGTCACACCTGAAGAGTTTAGTCATATTCGCAATTGTGAAGTCGCAAAAGAGGCTTGGGATATCTTACAAACTATCCATGAGGGCACTGCTTCTGTTAAACGTTCAAAACTTCAAAGGCTCACGTCTAGTTTCGAAAACCTTTCTATGAAAGATAGTGAGACCTTTAATGAATTTTATGCGAAGTTGAGTGACATTGTAAATTTCAGCTTCAATTTGGGTGAAAAAATACCGGAATCCAAGATTGTAGGAAAAATTTTGAGGTCTTTACCCGATCAGTTCCAACCAAAAGTTACGGCTATTGAGAAGGCTCAAGATGTTGACAAACTCAAGCTGGATCATTTGGTCGGAAATCTCCAAACTTATGAGGCACATAGGAATTTCAAAAAGAAACAAAAAGATGCTATTACTTTTAGTAGTGCTCATAGAGTTGGAGAGGATTCTGATGAGGATTGTGAGATAGAATCTAAGATTACAGATGCTTTTGTAAAACAATTTAAAAAATCTTTTCTGAAAAAGAATCCTAATTTTTTGGAATCTACTCATACTCATAAATCTAAAGGCAAAGATAAACTCAAAATTAATTCTATAGCCAAGAAAGAGAAAGGAAAGATACAAGGGAACTCTGAAAGAGTCCACTGTTATGAATGCCAAGGATTTGTCCACTTTGCTCAAGAATGCCCCGCTCGTTTGAGGAAGAAGAAAGCTCTTGCTATCACTTGGGATGCTAAATCAGAATTTGATAAAGATGAAAGTGATAACGAAGATCAAGGCGAAGAGAGACATAAACAATTCCTTGCTTTCATGGTGGCTTCCGAAACTGAAGGACGAACAGAGTATCTGAAGAGGCCGGTTGAGAATGCCACTGATGATGAATCCTCGGGGAGTGATGAAGAAGAGCTTGAGCAAGCTTATGAAAAGTTGTATAAGGAGTCTCTTAACTTATCCAAATTGATGCCAAACTCACAACGAAACTCAAAGCATGTGAAAGTAAGAATGTCAAACAAAAGGAGGAGATTTCTGAGACTAGGATTGATGCCATCAAGATAGCTAATGATTCACAAGCTATTTGTGCAAAACTCTTGACTTGTGAGATAGAGAGAAATGAGCTACAGCAAATCTATACAATGTATGAAGAAAAGATTGAATCTCTCGAGATGTCTCAAGGTGCTTTAGGAGAACTAATGATCAAGAAAGAGAAAGAGCTCGAGTGTGCTATGGAAACCATTGGTCTTTGGAACAAAGGATCAAAGACTTTGGACAATATTATTAGGTCTCAACAAATTTGTTTTGACAAGAGTGGCATTGGCATTGGCTTTGGTGGTAAAAAAGAGCAAAAACAGTGTGCATCCATATCTCGTGATACAAGAACTCAAGGAAAGGGAGAACAAAAAATTCAACATCAGGATGGACTTCTTAAACTTCCTAGAGTTGGTAAGGCCAAAGAAAAGAAGGTACATCCTGTTTTTATTTGTCATCATTGTGGTTTGTATGGTCATATTCGCCCTTATTGTTATGAGTTGCATGGGAGAGTGTCTCATCGAGATAGAAGAAATTCCAACATCTCGTGGGCTAAGAGACACTTCATTGGTGGTAATGAGGTTAAGGGTCGTATTAGACCTCGTTATTGTGATTTGCTTGAGACCAAACATGAACAGAGGATGTGTTTTCCTAGACCTAGGAATAGGAAGTTGGAAACCAAGTCGAGACGGGTTCCCATTGAAGGGGAAGGGAACCACAATGTCAAGACACCACCCAAAAACCGCAATTCTCACAACTCTATTCATACTAAAGCGGTTTGGATGAGAAAACTTGACTTGTGTTAATTTTTTATTCGTTTTAGTTTTTAGGTTTCTGTGTGTGTGTGTGTGTGTGTGTGTTTTTTTTTTTTAAGTCATTAAATGTGTGCTTGTTCATTTTTTTTTCTTGCTTTATTTTTGAAAGAAAAAAAAAATCCAAAAAGATTTTCTGTAATAACCAAAAATATTTTTAAATAGTCAGTGAATAAATTAATTGAGTAATATTTGAATTGGAGTGTTGTGTAAAGTTATGTGCAAAAATTGTTCAATTTTGTACTATATATATATTTTTTAAAATATAATTTTCGATCTCAAAAATTATAAATTTTTTTTTTTATTATGATGTTTTATAAGAGTCTACCATGTTGGATAAAAACTTCAGAAATTAATTTATGAGTATTTATTTTATAAAAAATAATAATAATAAAAAAAAAATTTGTGAACTAATTGGTGTTCAATTTAATTTATAACGGAATTTGAAATTGAGTTATGGGTGTTTAGGCCATGATTTGAGATAAATTTGTTGGGTCTATTTTGGTACATAATTGGACTATGTTTGACTTATGGGTGAGACCCATGATTTAGATTTAATTTAATTTGAATTTATTTACAATTCATGTTTAATTATTTGGTCCTTTTTAATTAGGTGATTGGTACTAACCAAATTGGGAGTTGTTATTATTTATTATATAGGATTATAATAAATATTTGATAGTTGAATTTATGGTGTGTACCATATGGTGAAAAATTATATATTTTATAAAGAATGAAAATGTGTATATTTCGTGGTGAGCAAAATATTATATTTTGTGGTGTACAAAAATATTATATTTGTGGTAAGAAAAATTATATCATTTTATAATTTATATTATAAAATTTAGAGATATTATTATAAAAATTGATATTTTGAAAAAAAACCATTATTGGGAAGCAAACCCACGTGGGGTTGCTTTCCCCTCTTTCCTTTCCATCATTTCCTTTTTCTTTCTTTTCACTTTTGGTTGAGCAGAGAGCTTGGCTCTCTTTGTCTCTCTCACAGCGTCTCCCTCTCTGTCTCTGTCTCTTTTTCTCTCTGTCTGTCTGTCTGTCTGTCTGTCTGTCTGTCTGTCTCTCTCTCTCTCTCTCTCTCTCTCTCTCTCTCTCTCTCTCTCTCTCTCTTTTCCCTCCATTGTTGGTTTAACTTTTAAGCTTAGAGTGAGAGTCTTTAGAGTGAGATTTTGCAAAAGTGTTGCAAATGAAAGTTGGAGAGCTTGTCATGATCTTCGCAATGGTGTTCTCGGATTCATGATTGGGTGACATTTGCATTTTCGGATTGCTTTTCTTCATATTTGAGGTAAGGACTTTTTCATATTTTTACATTAAAGCTATGTTAGGGTTATTTTGAGAAAATGTGTCATTTTAAGGGGTATTGCATATATATTTATTTATTTATTTTCAGATTTTGTTTGGTAATTTTTGGAAGAAAAAAATTATGTTGAAATGTTGAGAAAATTTGTATTTTGATGTTGATTTGGGAAGATCACATTGTGTTGAAATTTTGTTGCTAAAAATCCGAAAATAAAATAAAATAAATAGTTATATGAGTTGTATCTATCTCATATTATGGTCAGATAATTTATTTTGGAAAAATAATGTTCAAATATTTATCTCGTCTTTGAGTTTTGGAATTTATTTTTGAGAGGAAAAATAAATAAATTGATATTGATGAATATAGTGTGAATTGTTAAGTAGAGATTATAGAGTGATTTTGGGATTTAAGGCTCTAAAAGTGTGATATTCATAATATTTTGGGAATGTTGATTTATTAATTTTAGAAAAGTTGTGAAATGGTTATTTGTAGAGATTTGGGAAATTTAGCTAAGCATGAAATGTGGGTGTAATTGAGTGATGAGCCATGTGAAGTTAGGTTTGGTGTTATTAATTTGGAATATGGTAAACATAATGGACTTACAAATTAATGAATTAAATTAGTTTGATTAATATTTAAAATTCTTCGTAATTAAAGGGGTGTTATTGGGTTAAATTCCTAACTTTTAATATTATGAGATTAAAAGTGATGATGTTGACTAAGTATGAGATTTGGAGAAAATAAGTGAGATGAAGTTGTTTGGTATGAAACAAAGTTGAACTAAGATTATTAGTTAAGTTGAGGTGATTTAGTATTGGGTTCTTAGTTTACTAGTTGAGTAATTTTACAATAATAATTTCGTACTCCAAAATTTTTTATGAGATATTTGAATTGTTTTGGCGGATTTGAACAAGAAAAGAAAGGAAAGGAATATGATTTTAGCTCGTTCGGAGCAAATGGATGAATTGAATTAAATCAAGAATGGATTATCAAAACTTTTAATTATTTATTTATTTTCCTTGGTTTAAATCGATGGGGGTGGATGTTGATAATTAGAAAGTGAACACCGTGTTATTTATTATAATTATAGTCAAGAGAAGATTTCGATAAAATTGATTAAGTGTTGTAATATTCACTTATACTTATGAGAATTATGATTGAACTTGAAGGTCCCAAGATTTCACCTGTATGAGAAAAATGATAATTTGATTCTATTTAATGTTTGACTTTGGAAGTTTGTTTCATATAAGGAATATTGTTGAATTGTCTTGAAAAGACTAAGTTAGAAGTTGTTGATTTACACATGGTAAATACATGAACATTGGCATTGTTATATTATCTCTTGGGATTGTATTATGATATTACATTGATAGAGATATGGAAATTGATCACAATGGAGAATTGTGTGGGGGAAATTGGAAATGGAATCATGTGAAGGATTGTACATTTTGCATTATCATTTTATCGAACTACTATTGAAATTGATTTTTAATCTTACATTGGAAAGTTATTGTTTTTAAAAGAGAAATTGTTTTGTGAAACAAGATCTATTGTTCTATTTTTGGTAAATATGTTGGTAAGTCCAGATAGGGGGTGTAGTTGGCATTGGTTAAGTTGGCCTGAGTGTCCATGGTGAAAGACCAGAAACCCGCGGATAGGTATCAAGCCTTCTGGTTAATACCGGTAAAAATGACAATTTGGTAGTACTTGTATAGTCTACTTGTAGACACCAGTCTATGGATTACCTGAGTCGTATTTACCACCTTAGAATTTTATTGAAATTGTTGGATTAATGTGTTTTCAAATTGGCATTGTGCATAAGATTTTCAAAAGATGAGAAAAATATTTTGAGCATGACATGGCATATGCATTCATCTCATAAGACTATATAAAATGTGTTTGATGCTTTGTTAGATGTCATTATGAATTGTTTAATTATTTGATTCAATTGACAATGAGGTAATTGAATGAATTAAAAAGGATGTCCTGTTGTCATTGAAATATGTTTATTTATTTAAGTTAACTAGTTGTGGTTAATTAAATAAATGGGGTTTAAGAGAGGATGTAATAGAATCGTATAGTTTTTGACATGGTATGATTTCAATTATATGTATGATTATCTTTGTACCCTCATATCTTTTAATGTTTTAATATGAGATTGTTTGGTGAGCTAGTGGTTGCTCACCCCCTGCCTGTACATGTGTACAGAGAATGCTTTTCGGATTTGAAGATTAAACAATGGATCTTACCATTTTATAAGTGTAGTGTAGTGATGGATTGTACTACTACTTTTATTTGGGTTGCGTGCTATTTTTTTGTAAAGAGTAGTGACTTCTATTTTATTGTAAGCCTTAGTGAATTTCTTTGATTTGTATGTAAATGTCATTATTGTGCAATGAGAGGAAACATGTATATTTAATTATTCATCATTTCAGCCAAGGATGAATTGACATTTGTAAATGGACTAAATTAATGAATATTGGAAATGTTATCCGAGTAATAAAATACGGGGCGTGACATTTTCTTAGTATGGTTTTGCAAGCTTGAATTTTTTTTTGAGTAGTCCTTGGTACATATTGGATTTGATGAGAATATCCATTACATGTTGATATGTGTGCTTTCTGTGGTCATTACTCATTTCGGAGTGTGTGTTCTTTGATTAGTATGTCTTATTCTGTACACACTCTTGGATTAGCAAATATTGGAGTCTTCCGCCTTGGTGATCTTTTTTCTCTATAGACTTATGGCATTGTATCTTTTGCTTTTCTTGAGGAATTGACCTATACTAGCATATCATGGGTGATGTTGAGTCTCTTAACCACCTTCCATCTTTTTTGCATCTCCACGGCTTTTCCTTCTGTTCTTTGTAGTCTAGCCATGAAGAAAAGGCTACCTCAGAGTCACCAACCAGGCCATCCTTATTATATCCATGCTTCTCTGGTTCGGTTTCCATACTTTTGAGCATGTCAGCCGCCAATGAGTGTGCAAAAGAAAGAAAAAAATGTGCAAAAGAAAGAAAAGAAAAAGATGTGAAAAAAAAGAGGAAAAAATAAAGGATTCATTGATTGAGGGGGAGCCTCCGCTTTTACTCACCAAATACCCCTTGATTCCTAGTGGTTTGACTTTCCATAGTTGTGCTTAGATTCTCTTGCCAGAGGTCCAGTTGTCTGATCACAACTAGGATTTGAATCTTGTGTTTGTCGAACTCCAAGAGTCACACACACACTTTTATCATGGGATTTATGCTTTTCACATAATGCATCACTTTCTTTTATGAGGAATCTTCCAGAGGTTGTGCACATTGTGTTTTCAAGTAATTGTGCTTCTTGGATAATCTTGTGTGTTTTAAGGTACAAATTTGAAATTCCTTGCTTGCTCCACCATATTATTTTTGTCGTTTTCTTCTTGTTCATTGTTTTCATTGTTTGTGGTTACTTTTAGTAAGGGGGATGTTGGTTCATCTTGATTTGGTTTGGTAAGGGAGTTAGGCATTAAGTTGGTTTGCATTTTGCTATGCATTGGCTTATTTATTGTTTCCTTCTTGCATGCTACTGATATTTAAATCATCATATCATTGCTTGTGTGTTTTTTGATCTTGCTTTTGTTGTTTGAGCTTCCTTTGTCAATTCGTGACAAAAAGGAGGAGAAATGTTGTTGGGTGCATGTGTCTTCGTTTTCATGTTTTTATGCTACATGTTCTTAAAATCTCCAATTTATAGCTATTCATATTTTCATCTCATGCTTCAAGATAATCTTGTCATATGTCTATTTCTTTTTCATATACTTTTGTGGCACTAATAGTTGTTTTGGAGATTGTGGCACTAATAGTTGTTTTGCAGATCATGACCTTGAGAAAAAAGTTTATTTTTATTGGCTGTAATGGGTTGGGGTGATTAGGATTTTATTTGTTAGGTGTGTTTTGTCACGACATTGCCATAGGGGGAGATTGTTAGGTTTTTATTCTTGGCAATCCCGTTTGACAAAACTCCTTTCAGTTGTACTTGTATTCGCACTTATATTTCAGTGAGGCTATGAGTTTTTAGATGTGAATCCAACCCGAATTGTGCCTTGTAGAGAAGTTTGTGATGTTAATTCTTTCAAGATTGCCACTTCGCTGACTATGACGGGGATCGAGCTGCCCGGTTAGCTCGTAGGGGTCCAGGGGGCAGCGCCCCTTGGCAGGTCCGAGGCAACGCTACGGTGGGGTTGGAGGGCACCGTCCCCGAAGCAAAATGTAAAATTGCATTCGAAGTTGCTTGTCCACCCTTACTTGCTCGAGTGAAGGAGTTCTCGCTCGAGCAAAGGCTGCGTCTCTCAAAAACCTGAGAAGGAAGATTTTACGCTCGAGCGAAGGAAACTTGGCTCGAGCGACGCCTCTTGAGGAAAACACGCATTTTTGTTTCCTCGCTCGAGCGAGAGAGTCTTCACTCGAGCGAGCATCGCGATTCAAATTTCTATAAATATGCGATTCAATCAGATTTTAGGATTATTCCTCCAAATATTCTTTTTGGGTTCTAGGGTTTATATCTGGGGCTATTTTGCAAGTTTTCTTTGATGTTTGATTGAGTATTCAACTCATGGTTTAAAGAGTATACATCAAAGGATTGTTTGTTTATTCTATACAAAAGAGAGAGTTGTTCTTCGGTGGATTCTGAAGAATTCGAGCCTAAAGCTTTGGTGGATTCTGGAGTGGCTCATCGTCGTGATTCGACATCGGTGTTGTGGATTCAATGTTGGGCAAGACAATTTCAAGGTGAAGACGGGGTTAGAAGAGGCAAATAGAGGTTGGTTCAATTCGGGCGTGGATTCACTAGGTAATTGAGAGTATACTTGTGTAATTCCTTTATGTATTTTTAATGGATTGTTTTGTGGCTTTTGCCCGTGGTTTTTTTTTTTTTTTTTATCACAATTGGAGGCGCTCCAATTGTGGTTTTTCCACGCTAAAATCGTTGTGTCAATTTGTCTTGATTGTTTGATTGAGATTGATATTTACTGCTTAAAATTGATACATAATGACAAATCAATATCTAGGGGATTTCTAGATTTTTCGGCCTTCAATGCAAGTAATGATTAAGGTCTTTGAGGGTTCTGTAGAAGTTGAAAACAATTTGGATTATGACTTCACAACTCTTGTGGTACGAAGAGCAATAAGAGCTGATGGTCACCAAGAAGATGCCATTGGTGCTGCTGCTAGTCCATTATTTCCATTAGCTTTGTCAGGACCAAGATAAAGCAAGTAGAATTCAACAAACAAATTACAGTTGATTGTTTAAAGTATTGAGTATTTCTTTCTCTCCTTTTGTTTTTTTTTTTGGTCTAATAAGTTTTAGGATTTCAATTTACTCTAGAATTAAACATCACTATACAAGGGAAGAAAACTGTGGAAACATGTCTTGTACAATTCCCTATTCACACACCCAAGTCTTCTAAAGCCTAAATATGTGGTGAACTATAACTTAAGAGTTTTATTTGTGCAAATCACATCCCATGATACCAGGATTAATGGTGTTTTAGGTAGTGTCTTCTTCCACTCATAAAATTTTGACTCTCAAAATATTCTTCCTTTTTATCTTTCTTCAAGTTCTTCCATTATCATTGCCATAGAACATACAGAACCACATGAATGTAGTGAACAAGAGTAGATTTCCCGTAGTTTTAATTCAAACATTCTCAAGTTCTGTAGTAAAAGGGAAAAGTATCGATATTTCGTGAGAGACAATGTGAGTTTCCCATGATTCAAGTAACGATTCAAGTAAAACAAGAGAATATCAATTAGTGGGTTCTTCAATCTTTCTTTCCAAAAGATGTAAGACGGAAAAAAGCCGGCTTATAGTTTGGAGAAATTCATCCATTTTATGACTAAAATTAATTTAATTGATGAAATATGTTCTTGAATTGCTTGGAAAGAAAACATTTTGTACATCTCTTACTCTGCAGAATGTGCTTCTTCTTTTTTTTTTTTTTTTTTTCCCACCTTGAGCTTGACTGGGAACACAAAAAGAGTGACACATTGAACAAAAAATTCACTTTCAGTTGCCATGTTTTTCCCCTTTGCTTTCCCAGAATCTGTGTTGCACTATCTACGAAACTTGCAGTGAAGAATCTTGATGGCTTAGACCGTGTCAAGAGTCTTTCATATTCAATTCACCATCTAAACCAGGTAAGATTGGTCAGATGTTATGCCGAGAAATCACAGACATTTTAGACCGTGTCAAGAGTCTTTCGTATTCAATTCACCATCTAAACATTGTAAGATTGGTTAGATGTTGTGCCTAGAAATCGCAAACAAGTACTTTATGAATGTATGTGTAATGGTAGATATTTAACAGGAAACAAGAGGTTGCTCTGCCTTGGATAACCAGAAGAAAGATCATCCTTTGACATAGCCAAAGGACTAGTCTATCTCCATGAAGAGTTTCAACAGAAAAATAGTTCACCTAGATTTTAAGCCCCCAAATATTTTTATAAAAATTTGTGACCTTTGTGTCACTTTAATTATTATTTTTAACAATTAACACTTTAAATCAGTAAAATTAGTTCACTTTGTTTCAAAATCACATAAATTGATCACTGGTATAAGGAGCAATGAAGAGAAATGAAGTCCTCTCTAGTCAAATTAATACCAATTTTGTAAATGAAATTTGATATATAATAAAAATATTTCATTACAAACTTACAATCGAGAAGATCAAAGTTGGATTTTTTTGTGCATGTATTATTAGTCAACAAAATGTGTGATTTTTTGATATAACTAAAGGAGTGGGAACGTAAAAAACATTTTAAAGACTTGCAATAATTGTTGTAAATGATTTTAAAAATTATATTTAGTATTTTATTCAAAAATAATAATGTATGGTTTATATTTATTTTATATTTGAACTCAATTTATATCAATTGGACCGACATTATATCAATTGAATTTTCATCACCAAAAAATTTACTTTAAATATTATAATATGGAAATCAACAGTCAAGATTAAAAGCAAGGCATCCAACGGCTATAAGATATATTAATTTTTGTCTTGAAGAAAATGTGTCCGCGCTTTTTAGAGTGGAATCAAACAACCTTTCAAGGACCACCACCACCATTGCTTTCCCAAAAGAAAAAGAAAAAGAAAAACTGGAAGAAACAGAGCTCTATTGGAGTTGGATAAACATAGACATAGACATAGACCACCACCACCATCACCATGGCACCACTAATGGGTCTATCTTGCACTATTTGTTATCATTTTGGTGTTGTTATCATCTTTTTCATAGCGTCTGTACCATTCTTCAACAATGCCCAACTTGCACCTCCAATGGCAAACTTATCTACTATTTGGATCAACAAACCCTCAATTGACAATAGTTTCAACGTTTTTTCCCCTTTAATTCTCAACCACACCCTCAAAACATCATCATCCAATGGCTCACAAATGATCTGTGGCTTCTATTGCCCTTCTACTCCTCAACAAACTTAGCCATCGTCGTCATGCCTCTTCGGTGTTGTAATCTTACAAAGCACAAGTGCATACAAGTCCGTTACAATGAACCCGCAACTGGTTTGGTCATATAGCGATCTCGGGTTTACCCTTGTTGTACAGTGATCCGGACTTGTGTCCATAGATGTGGGTGGTTGATTATAATCTTGTTTACATCCTCTCATGCTTTGTATTTGAGTTGTGGGATGTGCTGGGCAGGTTTGTTACAGGTTGGTTGAGCTTAGGAACCAAAATTAGTTACCCAGATTTTGGCCTGTCCGCTCGAGCGGAGGTTTAGGCGCTCGAGCGGGGAATACACCCATCCAGTGTTTTTTTTTCCTGTGTAGTGTTGGGCGCTCGAGCGGGGGATTGGCCGCTCGAGCGGGAAGTTGTGAGTTACGCTCGAGCGGGGAGTTGGGTGCTCGAGCAGGGACCTGTCTGCAGAAACTTCTGGGAGTGTGCATCCGCCGCTCGAGCGGGAGTTTGGCCGCTTGAGCGGGAGTCTGTGAGTGGCGCTCGAGCGGGGGTTTCCACGCTCGAGCGGAGAGACTGTTATATCAATCCGTGAAATCACTTTTTGAATTACTTTTTCAACTTCATTTCTCTCTCTTACTTTCCCAAACACAAATTTGAGAGCCTCTCTCTCTAAAATCTTAACTTCTCTCTTAGATTTGATCTAGTAGGAGTTGTCTACTCACTTTTGACCTTTACAAAAGTTGTGTTGATCGTCGAGGGCTACATTTTAATCTGAAAATTTCGAGATTTGGAGCATTTTGATTTTGGCCTTCATCTTCGTTGGAGCTCATCTTTTGAGGTAGGGATATCCTACTCCTCTTTATGGATTTTGTCTTTGAATTTTTGCATTTTGAGATGTTGGGTGTTGTTGGGAAATTTTGAGAAAGTTTGAGCCTTTTGTGTAATTTTACAAAAGTTGGGGTTTTATTTAAAACGAACCTAGAGGCATGTTCGGTATAGAAACATGGAGGAAAATGTTGAAACATTGTTAAAAAATGGAACCTAAGGGTTGTAATGTTAATTATGGAAAATGCCCTAATTACATTGATTAATTAATTGGGATAATTAATTGTAAGAGATGAGGAATTGAAATGTTGATTTTATATCCATCTGTGGCATTTACTTTCTGTATAGAAATAACTGCTTTGGGCTATCGGTGGAGGATAGTCTTGATTGTTGTAGACAATGCATGATGATTAGGCAAATTGAAACTAATCAATGGAATGTGTCATAGAGTATGACGGCTGATAGAATACATTAAATTTATGTATTGATTGATGTGTATAATAATTGTTTATATGCATTGTGTGTTGTGTTGGAGGAGATAGGGGATGTACTCCGCGGTTTAGGGGATGATAGGGGATGGACCTCTAAACCGGATGTTGTTTGGGAGAAGATAGGGGATGGACTCCAGAGATATAGCTCATATGCTTATCTAGTGATGTGTGATATTGCTCTTATGCATATCTTTGGAAGTGTTGATATAGCTAGTATGCTTGTCTTTTGTGAAATGGGAAATTGTTGGACATGAGTTACTGTCCCACATGAGTTGTTGGCCAGGTTCTGAGCCGTAATTATAAATTGTGAATTTGTAAGGAAATGGAGTATGAAAGTGTAAAGTGTTGGCCACCTATCAAATGCTAATCTTTTAGTCCTTATTCATAGCTGGTTTAGTGTATTCCTACTGGGCTGTGGCTCACCCTATATGGGAACATCATTTTCAGGTACATGTAGCATGCCACCTCCAAGGACATAGCTTGGGAGGCTAGGGGCGGGCAAACTTTTTGCTGTCTTTCTTTTTGATGTATTACATGTAAATTCAAGCCAAGGGCTTAATGTGTAAATGAGTTAGTACTCTACTTTTTGTAACTAAGTGTTAACTTGGAAAGCTGTAAGCCCTTAGGGCATTTGCTTTTGTTGTTAACATGTAATACTTTTGTAATGAAACTCTGTTAATGGAAGAATGTGGATCTTTTATATATCAATGCATGTCTATATTGTTGGGTTTTATGTTGTTATTTCTAGGGCGTTACAGGTCAGCTAATTAGAACCGTCCTGTTCAAATTAACGCCATCTTACAACTCACTCGAGATGAAGATTTGATGTTGCATGACTTCGATGGCACTTTCGTATGGTCTACCAATACCTCTAGAAAGTTGGTCTTCGGCTTTAATTTCACCGAATCGGGAAACATGGTCCACTTCGATAGAAACAATACAATGATTTGGCAGTCATTTGATCACCCAATTGACTCGTTACTTGTTGGCCAGACTTTGTTTCCTAGCCAGAAGCTCACCTCCAGCACATTCGCATCAAACTGGACTCCAGGTTTGTTTTCTCTTACACTGTGTTTGGTTAGGAGATTTAAAGTGGAATTTAGAAATGAAAAGGAAAAAAGGAAATAGTTAGGTGAAATGTGAATAAAAAATATCTACATTTCACTTAGTTTCACACACCTTTTCCCTTTCTATTTCCAAATCCCTCCTTAAATCTCTCAACCAAACACAACATAAATATCTTATGTAAAGTAGGTTTCATATAAGAGTAATGTTAGAGATTTCAAAAATTCTATTAAAAATTTTATTAAATGCCTCACATGGGTGTGATGTGGGTCCCACACTCATATGAGATATTTATACTGTGTTTGGCTGGGGGATTTAAGAAGGGATTGGGAAATGAAAAGGGAAAATGTGTGTGAAACTAAGTAAAATGTAAATATATTTTATTCACATTCTACATACATTTTCCTTTTCCCTTTCCAAATCCCCCAATCTAACACAACATTAAGCTTCAGGAGAAGGATAACACTCTGGTGGCTTATGTAGAATCCAATCCACCCTTGCTGTCACACCCCAAATCCGGGCATGACCAGCTGTGGCCTACAGGGACTTAGCCCAAGGCACATACAAGCCTAAACATGAACCCAAAATCTGAACAAAGAATAAATGTGACGATAGCCCATAAATAACTAAATCAAAACCCAGTCTAGTGACGAGTCACAAGTAAAAATGGTAAAACCAACCATAACCAACTTTCAAAAATATATACTAAATGGAACACAAACAACCCACAAAATGAAATAATTTTAAATAAGAATCCAACCACAATGTATGCACAAAACCCTACATAACAAGCTAAACAAAATGAATGAATGTCCTAGAGGTCCATACAATTGAGTCCTTGCTACGCCATAAGTCCACTCTAAGTCCTTCTAATACCTGGAAATGATAAACAACTAAGTCAGTTGATAACTCAGTGAGTAGCAACATGGATAGTAAATACAATTTTGAAAACATGGTTCAATTCCAAAATAAGATATATATCACAAAAACTAGATTGGCATACACTTTTGATAAAGATAATCTGTTTCAAAAAGAAGGTTCCACAGTTCAACAGTTAAAATATGTATGTCTCTCAAGAACATGATAAATAACATTTTCCAGTTAAAACAGATTACAACATGAACACCAATAATTTTCTGGGTACCAAGAATAATAAGTAACATGCCACACAGTTCTCAAGGCAATAAGCCCGTTGGATCCAATATTGACCCAAGAGTCATCCTCGGGGTGGCAACCGGGGCCTTTTCTCTAAGACGATCAGATTGAAGGTCACCTAGCCTTGCCTAGGTCTTTTCCTTACAATCGTTGAGCACTAGAGTCATCACGACTCAATCCGGATCTATTCCCTAGTGGCCAGAGTCACTACACATAGTGGAATAATTTTCCTGGACTAAAATATACAGATGGTTCCAATAATCAATACAATTCGGTTTTGCAAAACATGGTGGTTCACCATTATAAACATTAGACCATAACAAATAGTTTATAGTATGCCAAGTTTACACATGTTTCAAAAATAATTTAATTCCATTGATAATAAAATAGTTTAGTCCTGAAACAAAAATTTAATTTTCCAACAGTTCAAGGTAGGGGAACATTTATAAAAATATGTAGCATGCAACTACTCACCTGAACACGGTATAATATAATCCTCGAATAGAGTATGAAAGTCCAACTAGTGCCCTGAACCAAGTATGGAAACTACATGTCACTATTAATTTAAAAAAATACAAAAGAGAATAATAAACTAAGTACCCCACACTAAAGTGCACTAACACAACTCAACCTCACTCACCGTTACTCTTAAATAATATTTGAGTTCATGTTCTTCAAGGTCTCAAATTACCCAAGACATGGGTTCCGGTCGAAACTTAATTAAATGTGACTTTAAGATAAAAAAGAATTTTTATAGGTTTCCCCGAACTGTTCGCTAACTCTGAAAATTAAAAACCCACTCTACACCATTCAAAAATTCCATAACCCTCCAAATAACAACTAATATATCCTAGGTTTAAAACCCAATTGGTTTTACTTGATTTGTTTATCAAAATAATTATTTACAATTAATTATATCCAAACAGGTTGTTCTCTGTAGCATTTTAAAGAAATTAATGGTTCTTTTAGTATATACAAGCAATCAATGCAAGGACAAAAACGTAAGAAACTAGACTTGTAACCGGTTCTAATGACGTTGAGTTGACAACTTTCGGATTTATACCCAAAGGAACGATACTTTTGAAGTTACCGTTTTACACTAGTTTTCTAGACAGATTTGAACGCACCAGTTAATATAGATTTTGAATCCCAAAAATTATGAGACAATTCTGATATGCAATTCAATATGTAATTAATCTACTGTACAAATTTCAGTTCAAAATTCATCCGTTTGATATGATTTCTTGATTTTTAAAGTTTGTGGTTCTATACAGAATTTTTACACTAAGAATTACACCAATTCTTTACGCACCAGTTTTTCTCCTTAGATTTCTTAACAGTATATAGATATATATATACAAAATACATAAACCTACAACCTCTCCATCAATGAATTAAATCATGAAATAGAATAAGGATAAAGAACAAAAATAAAAGAAAGAAGAAAGCTAGAAACCTACCACAAATCCAGAAGTTCTTCCTTGTTTGCAACTTTTTTTTCCTTCTTCTTTTCTCTCTCTCTCTCTCTCTCTCTCTCTCTCTCACTCGTGGTGGCTCTTGCTCCTGCTGTAAAATGTATTAGACAACCTAGGGTTACATTATGTATCTACACGAAAGGCCCTAAAATATTATCTTTTGTTTTAATTTATTTTCTCTCTCCATTAATTTAAATAAAATACAAACAATATTAGATCAAAATATGCTTACTAATTTGTCACTTACTTACTTATTTTTTTTAAATAATAAATTTTGCCTCTAAATTAAAGACTCTCACCATAAATTTATTTTAGGTTTTGAAATTAATTGAAAGACCCTCCAATAATATTTAATTTGCACTTAAAGATTCACAAGCAAAATATTTGAGATTGTAAAATAATTATTACTTAACTATTTATTTGATTTGTATATTCGGGTTCTCACATTCTCCCCCCTAAAAGAAAAGTTTCATCCTCGAAACTAACTTGAGTAAATCATGAGAATAGATGTGGGTACTTCTCGCGCATCTCGTCCCCGCGTTCCCAAGTCGCATCTTCAACTAGATGATTACACCACAGTACCTTAACCAATTTAATGGTCTTCATACGCAACATTTTCTCTTTCGAATCCAAAATCTCAACATGCATCTCCTCATACGAAAAAATCCTCTCTAATCTGAAGCAGCTCATAATCTATCACATGCGGCATGTAATAACCATGGAAAAAAAAAAACTTTTATTTAGATTCTAATTCTATGAACTTTTAAAAATAGTTTCACAATTCAAAAACTTATAAAAAAAAAATATATAAATTATATGATGTTCCCATTTGAAGCTAGTATATTGGGAAATATAGCGATCCCGGTTTTCCCTTTTTGAAATTGTTGTATTTCGGACTTTGGTTCCGTGGAGTTGGTGGTTGTTTATCTTGCTGTCGTCCTTTAATCCCACATGTTTGAGTTTTAGGATGTGTTAGGCGTGTTTCGAACAGGTGGGTTGAGCCTTAGTTCAAATTCTTGTTGCCCAGTTTTTGAGTGGACCACTTGAGCGGGTCCTTGTGCACTCGAGCGGAGATTCCATACTTCCAGTATTTCGTGCCTCTACAAAACTTCTATAGGTGTGTTTTTCATGCTCGAGCGGGTTTCTTTACGCTCGAGCGGGTCGCGCTCAAGCGGGTATGTTGGCGCTCGAACGGGTAGTGCTTTGTCTGTGAAAGTTCTAGGAGGGGTAGATCTACGCTTGAGCGGACTGGTTTTTGCGCTCGAGCAGATGTACTTTATGCTTATGTCTTGGCGCTCGAGCGGGCCTTCTTGCGCTCGAGCGTGTCCAGATTTTTGCGCTTGACGCTCGAGCATCCTATTCTCCGCTTGAGCGGGAGTGTCGTATATCAGGTGGCAGCCAGGCATTTTTGAATCACTTTTTACATTCTCTCTCTCTCTCTCTCTCTCTTACTTTCTAAAAGCCATTTTGAGAGCTCCTCTCTCTAGAATCTCCTTTCTCTCGAGGGTTTGATCTAGTTAGAGTACTTCCCTTTCCTTCGGCCTTTGTAAAAGTTGTGTTGATCGTCGAGGGGTTCGTTTTGATCCGAAAAGTTTGGAGTTTGGAGCACTTTGGTTTTGGTCTCTACTCCATTTGAGCTCTAACTTCGAGGTAGGGATATCCTACTCCATCTTATAAGCTTTGTCTTTGAATTTTAGTATTTCAATATGTTGGGGGTTGTTGGGTAATTTTGAGAAAGTTTGGGGTGATTGTGTAATTTTTTCAAAAAGAGGGGTTTTCAAATTTATAAACCCAAATGTGTGTAATTCATTGAGAAAAGAAATTAATGTTAGATCATTGATGAAAATGGAACCTTAGGGTTGTTGTGAGAATTATGGGAAAATGCCCTAATTTGTTGGTAAATTAATTTGTATAATTAATTTCGGGATTGGAGAAATTGAATTGAGAATATTGGAATTTGGAAGGTATGGGATGAAAGGGTGTAGTTGGGTTAATTTATCGCTCACCTGGACATAATGTTGATATTTTATCTATTTGATGCATTTATTTCCTGTTTAGAAATAACTGGTTTGGGCTATCGGTGGAGGATAGTCGTGATTGTTGTAGACAATGCATGATGATTAGGCAAACTAAAACTAATCAATGGAATGTGTCATCGAATATGACGGTTGAAAGAATACATTGACCTTATGTATTGATTGATTATGTATATGATCTACGTTTATATACATTGTGTGTGTGTGAGAGGAGATAGGGGATGTACTCCACGGTTTAGGGGAAGATGGGGGTTGAACCTCTAAACCGGACTATGTTTGACATTGATACAGCACTAAAATGTGTATCAAGTGTGGATTATGGAAGTGTTTGAATTGATTTGATATAGCACTAAAATGTATATCATTGTCAATTGTGAAGTATAGAAGTATTTCTATGTTATATCGATACAGCACCTAGATGTGTATCACATGTGAAGTAAGGAAGTGGTTTATGTGTTATTGATACAACACCAAAATGTGTACCCATCATGAATTTTGGAAGTGCTTTAGTAATGAGTTATAATCTCATTAAATTATTTGGCTAGGCTCTGAGCCTCATTTCCAACTTCAAAGTTGAGTAAGAAATGGAAAGTGGAATGTAACACGGTTATAATTGTCATGAAACTGTAATATGGCATGAGTTAGAATATAAGTATGGACTATCTGTTGAATGCTATCATTTTAGTCATTGTTTATAATTGGTTTAGTATATTTCTACTGGGCTGTGGCTCACTCTATATGGGACATCATTTTCAAGTACAGGTAGCATGCCACCTCCAAGGACGTAGCTTAGGAGGCTTAGTTGCTGGGATTACTTTTGTTGTTTTGTTGTATTACATGTATATCAAGCCAAGGGCTTTCTTTGTATAGAGTTAGCACTTCCCTTTTGTAACCAAGTGTTGACTTGGAAAGTTGTAAGCCCATAGGGCATTTACTTTTGTTGTCAACATGTAATACATTTTGTATCGATTACTTTGATGGAATATATTTATGTTTTATTCTCTTATGTCTAAGCATGCTATTGTTGGTTGGTTTATGGGTTTATTTTGAGGGCGTTACAACTTGGTATCAGAGCGTACCGGGTTTGAATACTTTGGGTACGTGGAAAGTGATTAGTATCACAATGGGTTTGTCTCGCTTGTTAGAGACCTATGTGCGACATTATGTGTTTATTTGATAACATGTTTATGTGGCTATGTGGGTATGGGATTTAGTTTCTAGGATATTGATTGGATCCTTGGGTTTCTGTGAGTCTTGTTGGAAAAGCACTTGATCAATGCTGTTTCTAACCGAAACTCTAGTAACGCCTCGGGACTATCATTATCCGGAAATGAAATTCGTAAGTGCTTATGTGTTTATGTGCTTACGTGGAGTGAATTACAGTTGTCCATGTATTAGGACGCGAGTGTTTAGTTTTGGCACATTTATGAATGTGCTAATGTTCTTCGTTACCTTTATTAGGATGTCAGGACGAGGAAGAGGTGGTAGACATGGCAGGCGTGGTAGGTAGGAGATGCCCTTACCAGATGATATTTCGGCACAGTAGGAGGGGGTTGGCCAGGCCAATGTGACTGAGCCAGTAGGTCAGGAGGCTATGGGCGCTTTAGCCCGAGGGATAGCCGATGCTTTGAGGGAGTCTATGGGTATTCTCAGAGCTGAGAATCCAGTTCAGGCTCCAGTGCAGGCCCAGGTTGTTGAGGTAGGGCCTTCCTTCTTGAAGAGGGAGTTCTTCTGGTCTAACCTGGACGAGTTTATTGGGGATCCAAAGGAGCCACTTAAGGCAGATGAGTGGTTGGAGCAGATGAGTAAGACGTTCGAGATGCTTAGCATCGAGGACAGGGCATTGAAAGTGACCTTGGCATCTTTCCAGTTGAAGGGGGATGCGGGTCAGTGGTGGAAATTCGTGAGGGGTCGTTTGGATGGCACTTGGGAGGCTTTTGTGAATGCTTTCCAGGAGAAGTTCTTATCTCCAGTAGTTAGGGAGAAGCTGAGAGACCAGTTCTGCCAGCTTTTGCAGTTGAGTTCTTCAGTGGCCAAGTATGAGGCTGCTTTTACTAGCTTGTCCAGGTTCGCACCTGAACTTGTGGCGTCCGAGGAACGCCGCTGTATCGAGTTTGAGAAGAGGTTGAGGCGCGGCCCCAAGATGAGAGTTGGGGGTTCTATGATCCGAGACTATGGGTGCTTGGTTGATGCTGCAGCCCATATGGAGATCATGATGCAGGAGGAGGAGGGCCAGAGAGGCTCCAAGAGGAGCCAGGATGGCCAGGGTGATGGCAGGAGACAGAGGGTTCTAACCCTCAGCAGTCTCAGGGTGGTGTTGCTAGATCGACCTTTCCAGTGCTAAGTGCAGGCTCGGGGAGAGGCAATCAGAGAGATTTCACCTGTTACAAGTGTGGTCAACTGGGCCACAAGGCTTCGGTTTGCCCACAGAGGGGAGGAGGTCAGAGAGCTGCTTCATCTTTAGCTAGACCGCAGAGCCAGAGTCAGGGTAGGGGCTAGCCCTTGTCTTGTTATCAGTGTGGTCAGCCTGGGCACCTGAAGAGGTTTTGTCCACAGTTGAGTGCCACTTCGGGCGTGTCTGGTTCTAGACAGACGCAGGGTTTTCAGCCAGCTCAGTCTGTGTAGGCCTCGAGGGCCAATCCGGGAGCTTCGTCGTCCCAGTCTGTGCAGCAGCCGTATGCTCCGAGGGGTGAGCAGGTGGATCAGGGGCCTACTAGATGCGTGTATGCTGTTACCGCGCAGGATCTTGTACCTGCTCCATCAGTTGTGAGAGGTACCTTTTTGTTTTGCAACTCGGTTGCTAGTGTATTGATTGATACGGGTGCATCTCATTCTTTTGTATCTGCTGCATTTGCATCTGTTTTGGGATTGGAGTTGGCACAATTAGCATCTCCTATTTGTGTAGTGTCACCTATTGGGGGTGAGTTGATTTTGAAATAAGGATGTAGGGGTTGTGATATAGAGGTCGCCGATCGCCGGCTTCCATTTCCTTTTGTAGTGATGCCCATGTCGGGATTTGATGTTATTTTGGGTATGGACTGGCTATCATTATACCAGGCTGTTATTGATTGCTACCGCCAGAGGGTCATAGTTTGTACCATGAGTGGGGATTGTTTCCATTTTCTGGGGGATCGGGTTGGTAGTGTGTTGCCACCGGTGTATGATCCGCGAGGGCGGAATGAGCTTAATGGTCTACTTGCTAGCTTTTTGAGTGGTGAGTGTGGTGAGACTCAGACTGTGTTGCCGAGAGTGGTTTGTGAGTACTCGGACGTCTTTCCCGAGGATCTCGTTAGTTTGCCACCTCATCGAGAGATTGAGTTCTCTATTGATCTAGTGCCCGGCACGGCGCCGATTTCTATGGCACCTTACCGTTTTGCCCCAGCCGAGTTGGTTGAGTTGAAGGTTCAACTCCAGGAATTGCTGGATAAGGGCTTTATTCGCCCTAGTGTTTCGCCGTGGGGAGCACCGGCCCTCTTTGCTAAAAAGAAAGATGGCGCCTTGAGACTTTGTATCGACTACCGGAAGTTGAATCGGGCTACGGTTAAGAATAAGTACCCTATGCCCCGTATAGATGATCTGTTTGACCAGTTGAAGGGGTCCCGTTGTTTCTCTAAGATAGACTTGAGATCGGGTTACCACCAGTTGAGGGTCAGGGAGGAGGATATTCCGAAGACGGCATTCCGTACGCGGTATGGCCATTATGAGTTTCTGGTGAGGCCATTTGGGCTCACGAATGCACCGGCAGTCTTTATGGATTTGATGAACCGGATATTCTGGGAATTCTTAGATCGCTTTGTGGTCATTTTTGTGGACGACATTCTCATCTATTCACCTTCAGAGGAGGAGCACGAGGAACACTTGAGAGTGGTGCTCGAGTTACTTAGAACCCATAGGCTGTATGCCAAGTTTGGGAAGTGTGAGTTCTGGCTAGGGGAAGTCAAGTTCTTAGGCCATGTGGTTTCCAGAGAAGGGGTGTCTGTTGATACATCCAAGATAGAGGCAGTGCAAGATTGGGCACAACCTAAGAGTGTATTTGAGATCCGCAGTTTTCTGGGATTAGCTGGGTATTACCGCCGGTTTGTGAAGGATTTCTCCAGGTTAGCTTCGCCGTTGACTAGACTGACTCGGAAGGGAGTCAAATTTGTATGGAGTGAGACTTGTGAAAAGTCGTTCCAAGAGCTGAAAGTTAGATTGACCACCGCTCCGGTCTTGATTATTCCGGAGAGAGGGTTTTGTTATGCAGTCTATTGTGATGCCTCACGAGAGGGTTTGGGTTGTGTGTTGATGCAAGAGGGGAAGGTGGTTGCCTATGGCTCACGTCAGTTGAAAATACACGAGAATAATTACCCTACATATGACCTAGAGATAGCAGCAGTGATCTTTGCCTTGAAAATCTGGAGGCACTACCTTTATGGTGAGAGATTCGAGGTGTTCTCAGATCATAAGAGTCTGAAATATCTTTTTACACAGAAAGACTTGAACTTGAGGCAGAGGAGGTGGATGGAGTTTATTGAGGATTACGACTTCGAGTTGCACTATCATCCGGGGAAGGGCAATGTTGTGGCCGATGCCCTTAGCAGGAAATCCATTAGTGATGTAGCTTTTATAGCCATTCGGGAGTGGGAGATGTTAGGTGCGCTTGGCGAGTTTGATTTGCTTCTGGGCGAATCCGTTGAGGCTGCGGCCTTGTTTTCTGTTGTTGCTCAGCCTACACTTATGACTCGAGTGTTAGAGGCACAGAGAGGTCACCTTGAGGTAGAATCCATCTGAGAGAAGATCTCCAGTGGGAAGGTTGAGAAGGGTTTGACGGTGTATCCCGACCAGAGTGTGAGATACCGAGACCGTTTGTTTGTGCTGGAGTCTTGCCGAGAGGAGGTACTCCGGGAGTTTCATCATTCACGCCTTGCGGTGTATCCAGGAGGCACTAAGATGTATCGGGATTTGGGTCGCCAGTTTTGGTGGCGGGGTATGAAGAGAGATGTGGCAGTTTTCGTGTCTAAGTGCCTTACTTGTCAGCAAGTGAAGGCCGAACACCAGAGGCCAGCGGGTTTGTTACAACCCTTGCCTATTGCCAAGTGGAAGTGGGAGCATGTCACTATGGACTTCGTTGTAGGTCTCCCGGGGACTCAGCGGGGTAGTGATGCTATTTGGGTGGTTGTAGACCGGTTGACTAAGTCGGCGCACTTCATTCCTATGTGCGTGAGAGATTCGGTAGATCATCTTGTCAACTTGTATATTCGGGACATAGTGAGGTTGTACGGGGTCCCAGTGACGATTGTCTCAGATAGAGATCCTCGTTTTATTGCCAAGTTGTGGCAGAGTTTGCAGAGTGCCTTGGGTACTAAGTTGACCTTTAGTACGGCTTATCATCCTCAGACTGACGGGTAGTCTGAGCGTACTATTCAAATCCTTGAGGATATGCTTCGAGGTTGTGTCCTTGACTTTAGTGGGACGTGGGAGAGGCACTTGCCATTGGTGGAGTTTGCCTACAATAACAGCTTTCAGTCTAGTATCGGTATGGCACCATTTGAGGCCTTGTATGGCCGACCGTGTAGGTCTCCGATTTGTTGGGCCGAGGTGGGTGATGCACCTTTGTTGGGTCCGGAGTTGATGAGGGAAACGACGGAGAAAGTTGAGCTTATTCGTAGGAGGCTTGTTACAGCCCAGAGTCGTCAGAAATCTTATGCCGACCGTAGGAGGCGACCATTGGTATTTGAGGTGGGTGATCATGTCTTTCTAAAGATATCACCTAGGCGGGATTGATGAGGTTTGGGAAGAGTGAGAAGTTGTCCCCTCGGTTTATTGGCCCTTTTGAGATCCTTGAGAGGATTGGCGAGGTTGCCTATCGTTTAGCTTTACCACCGCAGTTGTCCAGAGTTCATGACGTGTTTCATGTGAGTATGCTTCAGAAGTACGATCCAGATCCATCGCACGTGTTGGATTGGACAGACTTAGAGGTGGATGAGGATGCCTCGTATGAGGAGAGACCGGTTCGGGTCTTGGATAGGTGGGATCAAGTCTTACGAGGCAAGACGATCCCCTTGGTAAAGGTTTTGTGGAAGCATCACGGAGTGGAAGAAGCCACTTGGGAACGTGAGTTGGAGGTCCGTGAGAAATATCCGGACGTGTTTGTTGATGTATAATCATGTATTGAGATTTTGTAATATTGTTGAACTTTAAGAGCATTAAATATGTCTTAAGTTGTAAAACATGGTATATGTTTTGGTTAGTGGAAGTTTAATGTAACATTGCATATGTTGAATGTATTGCAGAAATGGATATATATCATGAATATTGAATATGATATGGAATTGTGGAATGTAGTATTGAAATTTGTGGAATTTCAGGGAATGCATATCTATAATGCATGTTGTAGAAAATGTTGTAATTTGCCTCTTGAAAAGAGATGAGATGACCGGTAATGGGTCGAATTGTTGAATTTCGCATTGTAATAAAGTTGGAAATTGAGAAAATCTTGTTTTTTAAAAACTTGTATTTAATTTCGGGGACGAAATTCTTTGAGGGGGAAAGGTTATAGCGATCCCGGTTTTCCCTTTCTGAAATTGTTGTATTCCGGACTTTGGTTCCGTGGAGTTGGTAGTTGTTTATCTTGCTGTCGTCCTTTAATCCCATATGTTTGAGTTTTAGGATGTGTTAGGCGTGTTTCAAACAGATGGGTTGAGCCTTAGTTCAAATTCTTGTTGCCTAGTTTTTGAGTGGTCCGCTCGAGTGGGTCCTTGTGCGCTCGAGCGGAGATTCCATACTTCCAGTATTTCGTGCCTCTGCAAAACTTCTGCAGGTGTGTTTTTCACGCTCGAGCCTTTACGCTCGAGCGAGTCGCACTCGAGCGAGTCGCACTCGAGCGGGTATGTTGGCGCTTGAGCAGGTAGTGCTTTGTCTGTGAAAGTTCTGGGAGGGGTAGATCTACGCTCGAGTGGACTGGTTTTCGCGCTCGAGCGGATGTACTTCATGCTTGTGTCTTGGCGCTCGAGCGGGCCTTCTTGCGCTCGAGCGTGTCCAGATTTTTGCGCTTGGCGCTCGAGCATCCTATTCTTCGCTCGAGCGGGAGTGTCGTATATCAGGTGGCAGCTAGGCATTTTTGAATCACTTTTTACATTCTCTCCCTCTCTCTTACTTTCTAAAAGCCATTATGAGAGCTCCTCTCTCTAGAATCTCCCTTCTCTCTAGGGTTTGATTTAGTTAGAGTACTTTCCTTTCCTTCGGCCTTTGTAAAAGTTGTGTTGATCGTCGAGGGCTTCGTTTTGATCCGAAAAGTTTGGAGTTTGGAGCACTTTGGTTTTGGTCTCTTCTCTATTTGAGCTCTAACTTCGAGGTAGGGATATCCTACTCCATCTTATAAGCTTTGTCTTTGAATTTTAGTATTTCAATATGTTGGGGGTTGTTGGGTAATTTTGAGAAAGTTTGGGGTCATTGTGTAATTTTTTCAAAAGATGGGTTTTGAAATTTAGAAACCCAAATGTGTGTAATTCATTGAGAAAAGAAATTAATGTTAGATCATTGATGAAAATGGAACCTTAGGGTTGTTGTGAGAATTATGGGAAAATGCCCTAATTTGTTGGTAAATTAATTTGTATAATTAATTTCGGGATTGGAGAAATTGAATTGAGAATATTGGAATTTGGAAGGTATGGGATGAAAGGGTGTAGTTGGGTTAATTTATCGCTCACCTGGACATAATGTTGATATTTTATCCATTTGATGCATTTATTTCCTGTTTAGAAACAATTGCTTTGGGCTATCGGTGGAGGATAGTCGTGATTGTTGTAGACAATGCATGATGATTAGGCAAACTAAAACTAATCAATGGAATGTGTCATCGAATATGACGGTTGAAAGAATACATTGACCTTATGTATTGATTGATTATGTATATGATCTACGTTTATATACATTGTGTGTGTGTGTGAGGAGATAGGGGATGTACTCCACGGTTTAGGGGAAGATGGGGGATGGACCTCTAAACCGGACTATGTTTGACATTGATACAGCACTAAAATGTGTATCAAGTGTGGATTATGGAAGTGTTTGAATTGATTTGATATAGCACTAAAATGTATATCGTTATCAATTGTGAAGTATAGAAGTATTTCTATGTTATATCGATACAACACCTAGATGTGTATCACATGTGAAGTAAGGAAGTGGTTTATGTGCTATTGATACAACACCAAAATGTGTACCCGTCATGAATTTTGGAAGTGCTTTAGTAATGAGTTATAATCTCATCAAATTATTTGGCCAGGCTTTGAGCCTCGTTTCCAACTTCAAAGTTGAGTAAGAAATGGAAAGTGGAATGTAACACGGTTATAATTGTCATGAAACTGTAATATGGCATGAGTTAGAATATAAGTACGGACCATCTGTTGAATGCTATCATTTTAGTCATTGTTTATAATTGGTTTAGTATATTTCTACTGGGTTGTGGCTCACCCTATATGGGACATCATTTTCAAGTACAGGTAGCATGCCACCTCCAAGGACGTAGCTTAGGAGGCTTAGTGGCTGGGATTACTTTTGTTGTTTTGTTGTATTACATGTATATCAAGCCAAGGGCTTTCTTTGTATAGAGTTAGCACTTCCCTTTTGTAACCAAGTGTTGACTTGGAAAGTTGTAAGCCTATAGGGCATTTACTTTTGTTGTCAACACGTAATGCATTTTGTATCGATTACTCTGATGGAATATATTTATGCTTTATTCTCTTATGTCTAAGCATGCTATTGTTGGTTGGTTTATGGGTTTATTTTGAGGGCGTTACAAGAAAATTTTTTAGAATGAAATGATGAATATTTAATTTATAAAATTCATGGACTTATTGGTGTTTGATAAATTGACGTAACAGAATTCTTATGATCCAATTTTGATTTTTTGTGTGTAGTTTGAGTGTGAGACCATGATTTGAGATAAAGTTTGTTGGGTGTAGCTTGATGTATATGTGGGCCATGTTTGGTTTATGGGTGAAATTTAATTCAAGAGTCATGATTTAGAATTAATTTAATTTGAGTTTGTGTAACTAATTATTTGAATGGTGGGGACCACTTTTGGTCTGTTTGGTTAATTTTTGCTGAAGTCCCAAATTAGATAGCTACTTTAGAGTGTTGAACTTTACTCATATTGGACTCAATTGATTTAGTCCATGTCTTGATTATATATATATATCATCATAAGGTTGTGAATATTTGTGGTGTGTGTGACACCAAACTGTGATAATGATTATGAATGATGAATTTATGATACACACCATAAAATCAAAGTTATACTTTTTTAATCATCAAAGGGTTTTATTTATTAACTTGTACCTTTTACCAAATGAGAGGATCTTGTTTTCACCTTATCTTGATTAGTTTATTACATTAAAGTTTTGATTTCTTTCTTTATTATCTGTGTTGGTGAAATCCAAGATGAGACAAAAATTTAGTTTCATATTATAATGACAGAAAACTTCCTCTCTCCTTTCCTACAGTTGATGGCCGACCACCCACCCACCCTCTCTCTCTCTCTCTTTTTTTTTTCAATTTCTTTCTTTCCTTTACTTGTTTGTGCTGTTGAGACAAGACTTAACATATTAAAATCTATGTATTAATTGATGGGTGTGCCCATTTCTTTTGTGATATTACATTACATATGTAGAGAAGCATTAAATGAGATGTAGACATCACTTTTCTCCCTCTGTTGGCCGAGAGCCATTCTCGCCTCCCTAGGCTTGGATCTACTTCTCCACAGATAGAGCTCCTTCACATTCATTTTGTTTGGCGTCCTCTCTCAATACAAAGAAAGAAGAAGAGAAAAACAATCCATCTTTTTCCTTTTTTTTTTTTTTTTGTGTGCAAGCCGTGAGACTTCTCCCTGTTCTTCCCCCTTTAAAATTTTCTTTTACCATTATAGAGACCTTGGTGTCCTAGCCTTAGCCTTGGTTGTTCAGACTTGGGGTTTTTCTCGAATGGTTTGTGAGATAGAGATTTTAGAGAGTTTTGTGAAGAGAGCTTGTTGTTCTTGAAGGGTTTTTTAGGGATCTTGAAGCTAGGAGGGTTTGTTGGCTTGGACCTATTCTTGTAACGCCCTCAAAATAATGACATTAGATCCATCAATATAAGCATGCATTGATATACAAAAGACCAACATTCATCTATTCATTATAGTTTCATTACAAAAAGTATTACATGTTAACAACAAAAGCAAATGCCCTAAGGGCTTACAGCTTTCCAAGTTAACACTTGGTTACAAAAAGGGAGTGCTAACTCATACACATTAAGCCCTTGGCTTGAATATACATGTAATACATCAAAAGAACATAGACACAAAAAGTCTGTCCGCCTCTAGCCTCCTAAGCTATGTCCTTGGAGGTGGCATGCTACCTGTACCTGAAAATGATGTTCCCATATAGGGTGAGCCACAGCCCAGCAGAAATATACTAAACCAACTATGAACAATGACTAAAAGATTAGCAGCTGATAGATGGTCAACACTGATACATCCACATATATCACATATCAATTACATGACTTACAAGTCTATGTTACTTCTCATTTTCCCTTTTCGATAAATAAGCATACTAGCTATGTTATCACATTAACCGATAAGCATATGAGCTATATCAACACCTCAGCAGATAAGTATAAGAACTATATCACACAACCGAAGATAAGCGTAAGAGCTATATCTACTCTTCTCTAGACAAGCATATGAGCTATATCTATACTTCTCAAAGATAAGCATATGAGCTGTATCTTCACTTCTCTAGACAAACATATGTGCTGTATCTACGAAGTTCATCCCCCATCTCCTCCCAACACTATCCGGTTTAGAGGTACATCCCCCATCTTCCCCTAAACCGCGGAGTACATCCCCCATCTCCTCCTCTACACATAATGCATATAAACACATAGATTCCACATACATTCAATCAATACATAAAGTTAATGTATTCTATCAACTGTCAAGTCCCTTGACACATTCCATTGATTAGTTTTCGTTTACCTAATCATCATGCATTGTCTACAACAATCACGACTATCCTCCACCGATAGCCCAAAGCAGTTATTTTTAAGCAGAAAGTAAATGCACAAATGGATATTAAATCAACATTTCAATTCGGTGAGTGATAAGTAATTCGACTACACCCTTTAACCCCATACACTTCCAATCTCAACATTTCCAATTCAATTCCTCATTTTCTTTAATTAATTATATGCATTAATTAATTAAAACAATTAGGGCAATTTCCCATAATTAACAAAACAACCCTAAGGTTCCATTTTCACCAATATTTCAACATTTATTCCATGTCTCTATACCAAACATGCCTCTAGGTCCATTATAAATAAAACCCCAACTTTTGTAATATTACACAAAAGGCCCAAAGTCTCTCAAAAATTACCCAACAACACCCAACATATCAAAATGCTAAAATTTAAAGACAAAATCCATAAAGAGGAGTAGGATATCCCTACCTCAACTTCGGAGCTCAAAGGGAGAAGACGATGAAACTCAAAGTGCTCCAAAACTTAATACGTTCGGATCAAAACGTAGCCCTCGACGATCAACACAACTTTTGTAAAGGCCAAAAGTGAGTAAACAACTCCTACTAGATCAAATCTAAGAGAGAAGTTAGGTTCTAGAGTGAGGTGCTCTCTAATGGAGTTTTGGGAAAGTAAGAGAGAGAAGGAAAAGTGAAAAAGTGATTCAAAATGCTAAAACTCGAAACTTAAACGCAGTCGCCCCGCTCGAGCGTGGAAACCCTCGCTCGAGCGTCACTCACAGACTCCCGCTCGAGCGGCCAAACTCCCGCTCGAGCGGCGAATGCATACTCCCAGCACTTTTGCAGACAGGTCTCCCGCTTGAGCGTCCAACTCCCCGCTCGAGCGCCACTCACAACCTCCCGCTCGAGCGGCCAATTCCCCGCTCGAGCGCCCAACACTACACAGGAAATACTGGATGGGTATATTCCCCGCTCGAGCGCCAAAACCCCCGCTCGAGCGGACAAGCAACAACAAGGTCCTCGCTCGAGCGTCGAAAGCTCCGCTCGAGCGGACAAGTCAAAATCTGGGCAACTAGTTTTGGTTCCTAAGCTCAACCAACCTGTAACGAACCTGCCCAACACATCCTATACCTCAAACACAAAGCAGGAAAGGATGTAAACAAGATAATAATCAACTACTAACATCCACTGACACAAGTCTGGATCACTGTACAACAAGGGTAAACCCGGGATCGCTATAATTCTCTTCACCTTTTCATTTTCTTACTCATATCTTGAGGTAGGGATTTCTTTGATTCTCTTCAATACTTTGTGATAGATAGATATGTAGTATTTTATTATAGCATAAGAAACATGACTTACAGAGAGATTTTTGAAAGGCATGTGGATTTTGAATTAGGGCTTTAGGATTTTAAGAGCTTATCTAATGATTCATTATTGATTATGAAATTTTGAGATAATAAAACATGTTTATGATGAGTTTATGTAAAAGCCCTAATTTTTAATTGAATATTCCAGAAGCTAGAGAAGAATTGATAATTATATAATTTTTGAGACTTATACAAATTTAGAACATCATTGTGGTGATTTAACTAAAAAGCTTAATTTTAATTGTTAGTTTAATAATTTGAGAATGAGGTAAATTGATTATACTTATCGAGTCGTATGAGTTATTGTGAAGTTGAAATGGAAAGAAAATGGATGGGCTGTCGTGTAATGGAACCATACCGAACATGTTGGGAATTTCAGTTGATGAAATCATAATTTCGAAATAGTAGAATATAAATAAACGAAGAAAGGCTAATGATTTTACAATTAATTGTTGTGAACTTGTAACATGAAATTTGAAGTGGAAGGGAAATACGTAATGGTCTTGAAATTTACTTTATGTTGAAACTATTGATGACTGGAAGTGGTGAAATCAAGCATGGAATTGTTATGAGAATTATATTGTTCCTATAAATGATTTGAGTCCTTTTGTCTAGAGATTTTGTCTTTGGCCATTTGTGGAGGATGGTATTGTTGTTGTTATAGAATTGATGGGAAATAGTATAGCGACCCCGGGTCTCTACCCGACTGTCATGGTATTCTGGGTCCGAATCTTGTTGTTTGATGCTGCCGGTTAAGTCTTTCTTCCTTACACCTCTTGAATTTGAGTTTTGGAATGACTTGAGCGTGTTTAGAATAGGTTGGTTGCCTTTCGGTCTAGAATCTTGTTGCCTAGAATTTCGGTCTTCCGCTCGAGCGGGCCTTTTTGCGCTCGAGCGGAGTTTGCAATCTTTCAGTATCGGGTGTCTCTGCAAAAGTGCTGCAAGAGTGTTTTTCACGCTCAAGCGGCGTTTCTTACGCTCGAGCATGTCTGAGCTCAAACGGCCCTTCTGGCGCTCGAGCGACTGTTTGCAATCTGTGAAATACTGGACGGGTGTAATCCACGCTCGAGCGGTGCTCTTTGCGCTCGAGCGAGTTGTTGTTGTTGTTGTGTCTTGACGCTCGAGCGCGAAACTCTCCGCTCAAGCAGACTGCGCGTATATCAGATCGTAAAAGCGACTTTTTACATAACTTTTTCAACTCTTTTTCATCCAAACCCTAAGTTGAGAGCTTCTCTCTCTAGAAATACTCTCTCTCTCTCTCTCTATATGTGACCTAGATCTAGTGATCTTCTCACCCTCCTTCCTTAGACAAAAAGATTGAGCTCTTCAAGATCTTCATTTCCAACCAAGAAGTGGGATTTGCCATTTTTGGAAGCTTCACCTTTGTCTAGCCCTTCTCCTTGGGCTTCTACTTTGAGGTAGGGATATTCTTGAGTTATATATACAAGTTTTGCAAGATTGAGTGTTGATTTTATACTTCTCTTGTATTATTTAGAAATTTTGGTTTTGATTCAAAAAAAAAAAAAATAATGGAATTTCTCAAAGGAGAGTTTAAAAGCTCAAAGATTTTCATGTTGATCCTTAAGATTTTGTATCTATGATCTCATAAAGTAGATTTTGATGAACTCTCACCATAAAATGGGAGTTATTTTGGTTTTGATGCAAAACCCTAGAATTTGGGGATTTTTGGAAAAACATGGAATTGTCCATGAAATCTTCTTCTCATTTGATCAAAGATGAATGTGTGTAGATTTCATAATGTGGTTGCATAGATGGGAAGCTTGTTATATGGTAATGGAGAATTTGTTTGGAAACTATGGTTAAGGATATGGTGATATATGATAATAAGATGACAAATTGTTGAGCACTTGGGTTTGTAAGAAACACAAACATTGAAAAGTTTATGTTTGAAAGCTTACATGTAGTCTAGATAAGCATTGAAATAGGTAATGGGAAACATGAACGTTGATATTATTGTAGAGGTTTGAACACAGATAAATGTTACGAATCATGGAAGAATCATTGCATTGCATTTTTATTCAATTATTAATTTGCATTGTAAACTTAGATTTCAGATAATTGTTTCATAAAAGGGAATAATGTTGAAAAGAGAAATGTGGAAATGTTCATGGGGTAAATACGGTGGTAAGTCCAGATAGGGGGTGTAGATGATAGATAAGTTGGCCTGAGTGTCCTTGGTGAAAGACCAGAAACCCGTGCGGATAGGTGTCAAGCTTTCCGGTTAATACTGATAAAAATGACAGTTTGGTAGTACTCGTAGAGTCTACTTGCAGACACCGGCCTAGGGATTACCAGTGTCGTATTTACCGCCCCTTGATTAAAAGAATTGGAAGTTTGAAATGGATGAGATTGCCTAGTATCATTGAAACATGGTGATTTTCAAGTGGTGCATTAAAATGACGTTTTTCTTCATTATGGCATGGCATGGTAACACATTTACATCTGATGTTGAGAAGTTTAGCATAACTGTATATACTTTGTTAGAATTCTCTACTGGGCTTTATGCTTACCCCTATGGGATTTGGTGCAGGTAAAGATCTGGTGATCACGTCGAATTGAGGGCGTGGAAATGTTTTGAGAAGAGTAGTGTGCTCTTTATTTTGTCGTGAATATTCGTAAAGCCAAGGGCTATTTTTGGTATGGGTCCGAGAGACCACTTTTGTGTAACCAGGTTATTGCCTTGGAAGATATAAGCCCATAAGGGCGTTTTTTTTTATTTTACTTTCACATGGAAGTTCATATGTTTCACATGCTATAGATTCAGGTGCTTTCATATCTTTGAATGTATAATTGCATATGGAACCTTTGTATAAACCCTGGATATTTTTGAGATAGAGAATGGAGAATGATTGTAATTGAGGAATGTGCGTGATTGATGTATTATTCATGTTGGGTTTGTTTCGGGGCGTTACAAATAGGTTGATATTATCTGGTATCGATTGAATAGTCCAATGGCGTAATAGATGAGAGTGAATAGAATGAATTTGAGATACTTGTGTTGTGAAATGTGATTGTGCTATTTGGAGGTAACACGATCCTTCCGGCTAGCAACTGGTAAAGTGGGTGGATGTGCTACGTAGTGGTAATGCGTTCCTTTCGATTAGCACCCGGTAAAGCAGGCTGTGCTATAGAGGTAATGCGTTCCTTCCGACTAGTAACCAGTAAAGCCGGTAGACGTGGGGCTTGGTGAGACCACGGTGGTGATGTGAGGCTAAGTGAGTCCTTAAGTTTATTTGATTGTCAATTTGCATATATCTGAAGTGACAGTTATTGATGAACATATGTGTTGTGAAAATAGTTGGAGTAACGTCGTGAGATGATTGTTGAGTTTGATGATAATATGATTATTGTTTGATATAAATGAGTAGCACAAGGGTGCAAAGGATTAACAGTGAATCGATTTTGGAAATAAATAACGTGATGAAATCATAAAAGATGAATTATAGAAATGCAAAAATGGTTAATGTGTGTATGACGTTTGAGATGTGATTTACATTGAGAAATGTCCTTAAATTGAAATTGGTGAGTACAAGGATCAGGAAATTAGATATATATATATTATGAAATGATAAAGGATGGAATCTTTTGAGAAAGAATATATTTATGTATGTATAATTTGAATACAAAAGTCACATTACATATATAATTAGTATTCATGATCATAGCTATTTATGTACTGTTATTGTTTAGAATCAATGAGATCTCTACTGGACTTTGCTGTGCATCCCATGTTGTTAACTATTTTTCAGGTACAAAGTTGAAGAATTGCTTAGGACTAAGATGTCTTGTTATTGTTGGCCAAGGGGTCCTTTTACCTATAGGCAAAATGCTATTTGCTTTAAAGAGAGAGTCAATCTCTCTCTCACTTCATTTCTTTGAGTTTTATATTTCCTCAATGTAAACCTAAGGGCACATTTTGTGAATTAATGTATCTGAGCATTTCATTCATTGAAGGTACAAGAGAGAATATTTGTGTTTGGTTAATTATTCTTGCTTCTGTATTACTAATAAAGAAATTGACTTTAATAATGTATTTGGTAATGGAATCGGGTGATAAAATTAAGGGCGTTACACGGCGGACTATGCACATATTTCCTAAGCATAGACACATGAAACACATTATGCACTCCTGCCAACCTAGGAGGTAGAGCAACACGGTATGCAACCTCACCAACCTTCTCCAATACCTCAAATGGTCCAATGTATCTAGGACTCAACTTTCATTTCTTTCCAAACCTGATGACTCCTTTCCATGGCAACACTTTCAAGAATACTATATCCCCCACGTGAAACTCTAAATCTCTCCTACGATGATCAGCATAACTTTTTTGTCTACTCTGAGCACTCAATAATCTCTCTCTGATGGTGATAATTTTCCGTGTAGCATCCTCCACCAAATCAGGTCCCAACATCTGCCTCTCACCAACCTTATACCAACACAAAGGAGACCTATACTTCCTCCCATACAAAGCCTCATAAGAAGCTACTCTCAAACTAGAATGATAACTATTATTATACGCAAACTCCATGAGCGGCAAATAATCATCCTAATTACCTCTTCACTCCAAAGCACAAGACCTCAACATATCCTCAACGGTTTGAATAGTCCGCTCCGATTGCCCATATGTCTGAGGGTGATAAGTTGAACTAAAATTTAATCGAGTACCCATAGCTGACTGTAACGCACCCCAAAACTTAGACACAAAACAAGGGCCCCAATCTGACACTATTGACACAGGTGCGCCATGAAATCTATCAATCTCCTTCACATACAACTGTGCAAATCGAGCTAGAAAATAGTTCATCCGTACTGCAATAAAATGTGCTGACTTGGTTAATCTATCAACAACTACCCAAACTGCATTGTGATTACTACTAGTACGAGGTAATCCGCACACGAAGTCCATGGTAACATGATCCCACTTCCACTCTGGTATAGGTAAGGGTTGTAGTTTCCTTGCAGGTTTCTAATGTTCTACTTTAACCTGTTGACACACCAAACACTGAGTCACAAATTCTGGAATATCTCTCTTCATACCATTCCACCAAAAATGTTCATGAAGATTCCGATACATCTGAGTGCTTCCAGGATGAATGCTGTAACTAGAGCTATGTGCCTCCGTCATAATCTCCTTCCTCAAATCATCACCAGCAAGAACACAAATTTGGCTACAGAATCTAACCAACCCATCATCACTAACCACAAAGTCTACGTGCTTACCTTTGTTATCTCTTCATTAATACACTCACATTGGGGGTCAATCTCCTGAGCTAAACAAATCCGTTCTCTCAAGGTTGGCTGAACTATCAATTGACTACAATAAGCCTTATCGCTAGGTGTAATCACTTCAAGCCTCAAACGTCTCATGTCTTCCACCAAATAACTCTCAATAGACAAAGCAACTACATCTCCAACCGCGACCTTTCTACTCAAAGCATCTGCTACCACATTTGCCTTCCCTGAATGATACAAAATATTCACATCGTAATCTTTTGGCAACTCAAGCCATCTTCTTTGCCTCAAATTTAGTTCCTTTTGTGTGAAAATATACTTCAAACTCTTATTATCAGTGTAAATCTCACATGACTCTCCATACAAATAATGTCGCCAGATCTTAAGAGCGAAAATCACTGTTGCTAACTCTAAGTCATGTGTAGGATAATTTTTCTCATGTACTTTCAACTGTCGTGTTGCATAAGCAATCACCTTCCCATGTTACATGAGCACACATCCTAAACCCTGTTGTGAAGCATCACTATAAATCATAAAACCATAAGGCAAGGATTGGAGCTGATGTCAACCTCTGTTTAAACTCTTGGAAGCTACGCTCACAATCATTATTCCATTCAAACTTTACCCATTTCCTGGTGAGATTGGTAAGTGGCAAAGCAATACGGGAGAATCCTTCCACAAACCGTTTGTAATATCTAGCAAGCCCTAGAAAATTGCATACCTCTATCACAGAAGTAGGTCGTGGCCAGTCAACAATTGCTGCCACCTTCGTGCTATCCACAGACACCCTATCTTTACTCACCACATGACCCAAAAAGGATACACTGCTCAACCATAATTCACACTTCTTAAATTTTGCATACAATCTCTTCTCTCTAAGGATCTACAGTACTACACTCAAATGCTGCCCATGCTCCTCCTTACTCCTCGAATAAATTAGGATGTCATCAATAAAGACTACCACAAATTTATCCAGATGAGGTTTGAATACTCTGTTCATCAAATCCATGAATATGGCTAGTGCATTTGTGAGACCAAAAGGCATCACCAAGAACTTATAATGCCCATGACGGGTTCTAAAAGTGGTCTCAGGAACATCCTCATCCCTTACCTTCAACTGATGATAGCCTGACCTCAATCTTAGAGAATACTTGAACTCCCTGCAACTGGTCAAATAGGTCATCAATGCGTTGCAAGGGATACCTATTCTTCACTGTGACTTTGTTCAGTTCCCTATAATCAATACATAATCTCTTAGACCCATCATTCTTCTTTACGAACAACACGGGGTGCTCCCCAAGGTGAAACGCTAGGCCTAAGAAAACCTTTGTCTAGTAACTCTTGTAACTGAGTTTGTAACTCCCTCAACTCCAATGATGCCATTCTATAGGGCGCTTTAGAGATAGGTGCTGTATTGGAGACCAAGTCAATTGAAAATTCTACCTCACAGTCTGGATGAAGACTAGATAGATCCTCTGGAAAAACATCAACAAATTCCCTCACTACAGGCAACTCCTTTAACCTCTGCTCTGGCTGCTCGGTACTGACCACAGAAGCTAAATAACCATGACACCCTTTTCTCAACATTCGGTTAGCCTGAAGGGAAGAAATAAAACAAATAGAAGACCCTTTCCTATCTCCCTGAGAGAAAAACTCATGTTGCCCCGGCACAGCAAAAACTACCCTTTTTCTAAAAAAATCAACAAAGGCATGATGCTTTGTCAACCAATCTAAGGAAATCAAACCCATTAGAAAAATCCTACCATCTAAGTTTACCTCACAAGATCTACAAACATCTCCTATTACTACTGTTTCTCCTAATGGAGTAGACACGGTAATACAAACATCAAAGGCTCACAAGGAATAGACAATCTGTGTAGATATGTAGGTGCCAACTCTTAAACTTCAAAATGAAATTAAGAAACATTCAACACTACTTTTAACAAAACTAACTCAACCACACACTACTAAGGACTATACGGACTCGAACCTCATCTAAATGATGAAATGCAAGATATGTAACTTGAAAAACCTACAGCTCTGATATCATAATTGTCACATCCCAAATCCGGGCATGACCGGCCAGCCCACAGGGACTCAGCCCAAGGCACACACAAGCCTAAACATGAACCCAAAATTTGAACAAAGAATAAATGTGACGATAGCCTATAAATAACTAAATAAAAACCCAATCCAGTGACGAGTCACAAGTATAAATGGTAAAACCAACCATAACCAACTTTCAAAAATATATTCTAAATGGAACACAAACCGCCCACAAAATGAAATAATTTTAAATAAAAATCCAACCACAATGTATGCACAAAACCTGACATAACAAGCTAAAACAAAATAAATGAATGTCCTAGAGGTCCATGCAATTGAGTCCTCGCTATGCCATAAGTCTACCCTAAGTCCTTCTAACACCTGGAAATGATAAACAACTAAGTCAGCTGATAGCTCAGTGAGTAGTAACATAGATAGTAAATACAGTTTTGAAAATAGGGTTCAATTCCAAAATAATATATCACAGAAACTAGATTGTCATACACTTTTGATAAAGATAACCTGTTTAAAAAAGAAGGTTCCACAATTCAACAGTTAAAATACTCATGTCTCTCAAGAACATGATAAATGACATTTTCCAGTTAAAACAGATTACAACATGAACACCAATAATTTTCTGGATACCAAGAATAACAAGTGACATACCACATAGTTCTCAAGGCAATAAGCTCGTTGGATCCAATATCGAACCAAGAGTCATCCTCGCAGTGGCAACTTGGGCCTTTTCTCTAAAACAATTTGATTGAAGGTCACCTAGCCTAGCCTAGGTCTTTTCCTTACAATTGTTGAGCACTAGAGTCATCATGGCCCAACTCGGATCTGTTCCCTAGTGGCCAGAGTCACTACACACAGTGGAATAATTTCCCTGGAATAAAATATACAGATGGTCCCGATAATCAATACAATTCGGTTTTGTAAAACATGGTAGTTCACCATTATAAACATGAGACCATAACAAATAGTTTACAGTATGCCAAGTTTACACATGTTTCAGAAATAATTTAATTCCATTGATAATATAATAATTTATTAAAACAATTTAGTCCTGAAACAACATTTTAATTTTCCAATAGTTCAGGGTAGGGGAACATTTATAAAAATATGTAGCATGCAACTACTCACCTGAACATGGTATAATATAATCCTTGAATAGAGTATGAAAGTCCAACTAATGCCCTGAACTAAGTATGGAAACTACACGTCACTACTAATTTAAAAACACTCACTGTTACTCTTAAATAATACTTGAGTTCATGTTCTTCAAGGTCTCAAATTACCCAAGACATGGGTTCCGGTCGAAACTTAATTAAATGTGACTTTGAGATAAAATAGAATTTTTGATAGATTTTCTCGAGCTGTTCACTAACTCTGAAAATTAAAAACCCACTCTACACCGATCAAAAAATTCCATAACCCTCTGAATAACAACTAATATGTCCTGGGTTTCAAACCCAATTGGTTTTACTTGATTTGCTTATGAAAATAATTATTTACAATTAATTATAGCCAAACATGTTGTTTTCTGCAGCACTTTAAAGAAATTAATGGTTCTCTTAGTATACATGAGCAATCAATGCAAGGACAAAAATGTAAGAAACTAGACTCATAACCAGTTCTAATGATGTTGATTTGACAATTTTCGGATTTATACCCAAAGAGAACAATACTTTTGAAGTTACTGTTTTACACCATTTTTCTAGACAGATTTGAAAGCGCCAGTTAATATAGATTTCGACTCCCAAAAATTATGAGGCAATTCTGATATGTAATTCAATATGTAATTAATCTGTTGTAAAAATTTCAGTTCAAAATTCATCCGTTTGATATGATTCCTCGATTTTTAAAGTTTGTGGTTCTGTGCAGAATTTTTAAACTAAGAATTACACCAATTCTTTACGCACCAGTTTTTCTACTCAGATTTCTTAACAGTATATTGATATATATATACAAATTTCATAAACCTATAACCCCTCCATCAATGAATTAAATCATGAAATAGAATAAGGATAAAGAACAAAAATAAAAGAAAGAAGAAAGCTAGAAACCTACCACACACCCAAAAGTTCTTCCTTGTTTGCAACCTTTTTTTCTTCTTCTTCTTTTCTCTCAGCCTCTCTCTCTCTCTCTCTCTCTCTCTCTCTCTCCCGTGGTGGCTCCTGCTGCTGCTCCCGTGGTGGCTCCTGCTGCTGCTTTAAAATGTATTAGGCAACCTAGGGTTACATTATGTATCTACACAAAAGGCCCTAAAATATTATCTTTTGTTTTAATTTATTTTCTCTCTCCATTAATTTAAATAAAATACAAATATTATTTGATCAAAATATGCTTACTAATTTGTCACTTATTTATTTATTTTTTTTAAATAATAAATCTTGCCTTTAAATTAAAGACTTTCACCATAAATTTATTTTAGGTTTTAAAATTTATTAAAAGACCCTCCAATAATATTTAATTTGCACTTAAAGATTCATAAGCAAAATATTTGAGATTGTAAAATAATTATTACTTAACTATTTATTTGATTTGTATATTCAGGTTCTCACACTTGCCCTATTTTGAATCACATTCAAATGTGAAATATGTCAAATTCGAGAATGAAAGCTTTAATGGGCAGCTAATCCCTGCTGTATCATCATCATCAACTCAGTTCATAAGGTTGGATCCTGATGGACATTTGAAGGCTTATGAGTGGACATGATGGAATCGGAATGCGGTGGCTGATCTAATGACATCAAGCATGGGTGAGTGTGGGTATCCCATGGCCTGTGGCAATTATGGTATCTATTCTCCAAATAGATAGTGTGGTTGTTTTGAGGTGTTGGGTCGGTGGACCCCGATAAGTACTGTTCACTCAACCTTATTGTTAACTCAAACGCTGGGTCCAATGGGGGGTTTGGGTACTTTCGTAATTTCCATGTGCTTCCGTGTAACCCCAATTCTATACTTATAAATAGATAAGGGGGCGCCTCTTTTAGGTTAAGAGAGAGTTGTATTTTTTTGACCATAGTGAAAACCGCAGCAGCCGTTGACGTAACCCTATTCTGGGGTGAACCACGTAAATCCTTGTGTTCTTGTGTTTGTGATTTGTTTGATTTGTTAATTTCTTTCTTGTTTGTTATTTCATGTCTCACCGATTGTGATTACCAATCATGTTATTCATTTGTTCCTTTTTGTTTAAACCTCGGTTTACGATTGTTATAGCGTTGGATTTTAGTGTAAGGTTTTGGTTTGACCGTTTTATTGTTGTTTTGAAAACTCCTCAAAAAAAATTTCATTCTTATTTATTGCTATTCCGAGTTTCACGTGTTTCGGAAGGTGAAGGTCGGATCTGGAGTGACCGGGGTTGAGCTAGAGATTTTCTGGACTGGATGGCTGAGCCGCACGTGCGGGCCTTGGGCCGCACGCGCGGGAGAGGGGCTGCACGTGCGAGGAGTGAGGCTGTATGTGCGGGAAACTGCGGAGTTTCTGGGTTGCATTCTGCTTAAAAGGGAGGTACGAAAGGGAGGTGCAGGAGAGTGCCACACGTGCGGGGATCAGTGCCGCACGTGCAGGAAGCACGCTCCGTACGTGCGGGGGCAAGAGCCGCATGTGCGGGATGGGCTGAGTCCGAAAACTCTATTTTTCTCCCTTCTTTTGGGCTGTGTATATCACTTTTAAAACATTTCCTTCTCACTCTAAAAACCATTTTGCTCCTTCTTCTCTCTAAAAACTCTCACCAAACACTAAAAACCCTTGGTTTCTTGCAATCCATGGGGTTTGGATCCATGAGATTGAATTTCTACATCTTTGATCTTAGGGTTTCATCTCTTTCTCTCCAAGGACTTAAGATAGGGATTTTTCTTAGAGTTATATATATGTTTTGCAAGTTTTTGGGTGATTTTGAGATCTCCTCTTTGATTGTTTTGAAAATTGGTTTTTGGCTCAAGAAATTAGTGGCTTTGTAAAAGGAACTCATCTTCTGTTTCTTTTTAAAGATTTTTTTGAATAGTTGAATCACATTGGCATAAGAATGGTGTTTTTGGTGAGGTTTCACTAAGAAATGAACAAAAGACTACTGTTTGTGAAAAACCTAGAAATTGGGGGTTTTGGAAAAATGTTGGGGATTTATGGATTTTCTTGGGTTAAATGAAGGAGTGAGTGGAAATTTCATATTGATGTTTGCTAATATGGCAACTTTTGATGAATGAGGATTTGGAGACTTTACTTGGATTTGTGGTTAAATGCATATACATGTGTAATTATGAAATGGCACATTGTTGAGTTCCATAAAATATGAGAAATGTGATTTTGGAAGTTGATGTTCAAAACATTGCATATAGTCTTGAAATGACTTAAATGTTTGAGAATTGTACAAGATGAGGAAATGTTGCTATGTGTTGATATATTTAATTGAAAATGTGGTTGTGATGGCATTATTATTGAGATACAAAAAAATGGAGAAATGTTATGAGGCATTGTTAATTATTGCAATACATACTCATTTAATTGATTATTATACATTTTGAATTGAGTTTGGAAACGTTCACATTGAGAAATGAACATTTTGAAATGAGAATTATTGAAATGTTTTGGGATAAATACGTTGGTAAGTCCGGATAGGAGGTGTAGATGAAATTGGATAAGTTGGCCTGAGTGTCTGGAGTGAAAGACCGAAAACATGCGCGGAGGAGGTACCACTTCCCTTCCGGTTAGCAACCGATAAAGTGGGGTTTTTGGGTAGTGCTAGTTATGCCTACTTTCAGACACTAACCTAGGGATTACCTGAGTCGTATTTACCACCCCAAATGAGTTAATTGTAAATTTCTGAATTATTGAGATTTCAAACTATCATCGAGCATGGTGGCTTTTTTTAAAGATGTGAAAGAAATTCTCTTTTTAATTGGTATAGCATGGCATGTGCATTTCATATTGGGAATCTTGCATAAATGTATATACTTTGTTAAGAATTCTCTATTGGGCTTTATGCTCACCCCTATGAGATTTTGGTGCAGGAAAGGACGTGGTGAACCTATCAGGCTAGGGTGTGGATATATGTATATAAAGCACAAGACTCTGTTTTGTTGTGATTGTATTTTGTAAGCCTAGGGCTATAACTGTTTGAGTCCGAGAGACTATTTTTGTGTAACCGAGGGCATTTTATTTACTTTTCAATTTGACGTTCTACATGCTATAGATTCATGTATGTAATATCATTGAATGTATATTTCGCATGTGGGACTATTTTTGTACAAACTTTAATGATCAATGTTATGATGATTTGGGAATTGCTATTATTCTATAATGAATGTTAGTCGATGTACCTAGATTATGTTGGAGAGATTTTTGGGGTGTTACACTGATCTTGGTTAGGAAGGGTCAATTCCTAACAACTTGTATCAGAGCATTAGTTCAAGTGGGAGCGATGGCTACAGACGAAAAGGTTAGAATCAATAAATTCAATGGCACAGATTTTGGCTTTTGGAAGATGCAAATTGAAGACTATCTGTATTAGAAAAAATTGTATGAGCCCCTTTCAGAGACGAAACCAGAAAATATGAAGGATGATGAATGTACTCTTCTTGATCGCCAAGTGCTAGGTGTTATTCAGCTGACGTTGTCTCGTAACATTGCATTTAATATAGTGAAGGAGAAGACTACAACAGGTCTCATGGCGGCACTCTCAAACATGTACGAAAAAGCCTCTGCCTCAAATAAAGTTTATTTGATGCGTAGATTGTTTAATCTAAGGATGACAGAAGGTGCTTCGGTGGCTGAGCATCGGAACGAATTCAATATTGTGGTAACACAATTGAGTTCTGTATCTATCGAATTTGATGATGAGGTTAGGGCTTTGATTCTTATATCTAGTTTGCCAGAAAGTTGGAATGGTACTGTAACGGCAGTAAGTAATTCTTCAGGAAAAGAAAAGTTGAATTACAATGATATTTGAGATTTAATTATGAGTGAAGATATTCACATGAGGGAATTAGGGGAAACATCAGGTTCTGCCTTGAATACAGAAGCCAGAGGAAGATCAGCAGGAAAAAACCCGAACCGCAACAGATCAAAATCCAAACACAGAAGCAAGTCAAGAACTGGAGAGGGACGAAGTTATTGGAATTGTAGAAAGAAGGGACATCTAAAGGGAGATTGCCCGACATTGAATAAGAACAAAGGTGATCAAAATCAGAAGTCTGCTAATGCTGCAACGGAGGAGATTTATGATGCTTTGATCTTAAGTATTGACAGCCCTCTTGAATCTTGGATTTTAGATTTTGTGGCATCATTCCATTCTACATCACAGTGGGAAATCATGGAAAATTACATTGGTGGTGATTTCAGGAAGGTTTATTTGGCTGATGACGAACCTTTGAAGATTGTGGGTAAAGGGGATGTAACAATTAGGTTGCCAAACGGATCTGTTTGGAAGATACAGAATGTCAGACATGTGCCTGGTTTGAAAAGAAACTTGATTTCTACTGGACAACTTGATGATGAAGGTCATGTTGTAACCTTCATGAGTGGTTTGTGGAAAATCACCAAAGGAGCCATGGTTGTTGCTCGTGGTCAAAAAGAAGACACCCTTTACATGACTACGAACAATAGGGATGTAGTAGCAGTTGGTGGTGAGAAGGAAGACTCAAATCTGTGGCACCAAAGGCTTGGGTATATGAGTCAAAAAGAAATGAAGGTACTTGTATCTAAGGGGAAACTGTCAAATTTGAAATTGATGGACATTGACTTTTGTGAGAATTGCATCTTCGGTAAATAAAAGAGAGTCAGTTTTCAAAGGATGGCAGGAAACCAAAGTCAGAAAAATTGGAGTTGGTTCATACAGATGTGTGGGGACCTGCACCAATTTCATTTCTTGGAGGATCATCATACTATGTTACCTTTATCGACAACTCAACGAGAAAGGTATGGGTTTATTTTCTGAAACATAAATCTACAGTTTATACTACTTTTAAGAAGTGGATAGCCTTGGTGGAGACTGAAACAGATCTGAAAATTAAGTGCTTGAGATCAGATAATGGAGAGGAATATGAGGACAATAAGTTCAAGAAATATTATGCAGAAAGTGGAATTAGAATGGAGAAGACTGTTCAAAAGACACCTCAACAAAATGGCATTGCAGAACGCATGAATAGAACTCTAAATGAACGTGCTAGAAGTATGAGGATACAGGCCGGATTACCAAAGATGTTTTGGGCAAATGCAGTTAACATTACATCATATCTGATTAACCGTGGTCCATCTGTTCCATTGGATGGAGAGTTACTAGAAGAAGCTTGGAGGGGTAAAGAGGCACATCTTTCTTTTTTGAAGGTATTTGGTTGTGTTTCATATGTGCATATAGATTCTACTGATAGAAGTAAACTTGATCCGAAATCTGTTAAATGTACTTTTATTGGGTATGGCATTGATCAATTTGGTTATCGATTTTGGGATGATAAAAATTGAAAAATATCAGAAGTAAAGATGTCATATTTAATGAGAAAGTAATGTATAAAGATAGGGATAAGTTTGATTGTGAATCTGAATCTGAATATGTTACTTGTCATGAGCATGTTGAGTTAGAGGAGATTAGTGAGAGTGATTTGAATAGTAGGATTCAGAATAATCCTGAAAAACTTATTCCACAAACTGAGCCACATACTCCTACTCCTAAGTTGAGACGGTCAGAAAGAGAATCTAAACCTACACAACGTTGGTCTCCATTTTTACATTATTTGTTGTTGTCTGATGGGAGTGAACCTGGAAGTTATGATGAGGCATTGCAGGTTGATGATTCAATTAAGTGGGAGTTAGCTATGTAGGATGAAATGGATTCACTCATGACAAACCAAACATGGGAGTTGACTGAATTACCAGTGGGTAAGAAAGTTTTACATAACAAGTGGGTTTATAAGGTCAAACAGAAACATGATGGGAGTAAACACTACAAGGCCAGATTGGTTGCAAAGAGATTTCAGCAAAAAGAAGGGGTTGACTACACTACAATTTTCTCTCCAGCTGTGAAGTTGACCACTATTAGATTGGTGTTGGGAATTATGGCTGCTGAAGATTTGCATCTTGGACAGATGCATGTGCAGATGGCTTTTCTCCATGGTGATTTGGAGGAGGAAATTTACATGAAGCAACCACAAGGTTTCTTGGGACTGGGCAAAGAGGAGTTTCTATGCAAACTTCGAAAAAGCTTGCATGGTTTGAAACAAGCCCCAAGGCAATGGTACAAGAAGTTTGATGGGTTTATGTATAGCAGCGGTTTTATAAGCTGTCAAGCAGATCATTGTTGTTATTTCAAGAGGTTTGACAAAAGTTATATTATTTTTCTCTTATATGTTGATGATATGCTTATCGCAGGATCTAGCATTGAAGAGATAAAAAGATTGAAGAAACTTTTTTCCAGCCAATTTGAGATGAAGGATCTTGGAGTTGCAAGCAAAATCCTTGGTATGAGGATTCACAGGGACAAGGCAAATGGTACTTTGAAGTTGTCACAAGCTGAGTATGTCAAGAAAGTTCTCAAGAGGTTTAGCATGGATGGTGCAAAACCAATGAGCACTCCATTGGCTAGCCATTTTAGACTTATCAATGAGCAGTCTCCGAAGACTGAAGAAGAGCAAGGTCATATGGAACATGTTCCATATGCTTCAGCTATCAGTAGCATAATGTATGCTATGGTTTATACTAGACCAGACATTGCACATGCAATGGGAGTGGTTAGTAGGTACATGAGTAATCCAGGCAAACAATATTGGGAGGTAGTGAAGTGGATCCTTAGATACTTGAGTGGTACTACATACTTTGTTTCAGACGAACCAGCATCGGGTTACATGGTTATGTTGATGCAGACTTGGCTAGTGATATGGATAACAAAAAGAGTACTACTAGTTATGTTTACACATTGGGTGGTACAAACAGTGAATTGGATTTCATAGTTACAGAAGATTGTGGCCCTTTCTATAATAGAGGCTGAGTATGTTACTATTACTGAAGCTGGGAAAGAGATGACTTGGTTACAGAATTTCCTAGCAAAGTTGGGTAAGACGCAAGAGATGAGTATTTCGCATAGTGATAGTCAAAGTGCTATTCATCTTGCAAAGAATCCAAATTTTCATTCTAGGACGAAACACATTCAGCTGCGATACCATTTCATTCGTTCACTTGTAGATGATGGAGTCTTGTCTCTTGAGAAGATCCAAGGCAGTAAGAATCTAGCAAACATGTTGACCAAGACAGTCACCATTAACAAACTGAAGTTGTGTGCAACTTCAGTTGGCCTTCAGGATTGATGAAGGAAGATTGAGTTGTTGTGGCGTTCCTCTATGTGATGAAGATGATGGAGAGCTTGTGTTATCAGGTTCCAAGTGGGAGATTGTTGGGTTGGTGGACCCTGATAAGTACTATTCATTCAACCTTACTATTCACTCAAACATTGGGTCTAATAGGGGGTTTGGGTACTTTCGTAATTCCCACGTGCTTTTGTGTAACCCTAATTCTATACTTATAAATAGATGAGGGGGCGCCTCTTTTAAGTTAAGAGAGAATTGTATTTTCTGATCATAGTGAAAACCGCAGCAGCCATGGACATAACCCTATTCTGGGGTGAACCACGTAAATCCTTGTGTTCTTGTGTGTGTGATTTGTTTGATTCGTTAATTTCTTTCTTGTTTGTTATTTCGTGTCTCACTGATCTTGGTTAGGAAGGGTCAATTTCTTACATGAGGAAGGCGCCAGCAACAGCATCAGCACTTTCAAACAAATAAATTATAAACAGCCCAGCATTGGATGTTCCCTTGTTACACCCATTTCTTGTAACAATTCTCAATATCACACCCTTTTGGAGCTTAACAATACTAGTTACTTTTACTTCAACTTTTTACACTCATACGCATCCAAAATCTTTTACCTGGATAAAAAAATAGCATTAGAGGATTGCAAGACGAGTTACTTAAAAAACTGTTCATGCAAAGCTGCTTTGTTTAAAAATGATTGGGGCTATAATTCAACGAATGGTTGCTTATTATTGTTTGAAGTCTTTTCTCTTATCAATAATGACGGAGGGTTTGATAACATTACTGTGTTTCTTGAAGTGCAGAATTCTCCGACTACAAAGTATCATACTCTTTCACCAACATATTCTCCTGAAAATCAATTGAGGCATGTCAAAATCATATTGGGATCAAGTCTCGGAGCTTTCTTTGGTGTATTTTTTGTGGTTGCCTTATGCTTTTTTCTTTTTAGAAATAAACGAGAATCCGAGGAACTTGATGAGTTCTTCGTCGAACAAGTACCAAGGATGCCTACTAGATTTTCTTACAAAGAATTGAGTGTTATGACAAGCAATTTTAATAATAAGCTTGGCGAAGGAGGATTTGGGTCAGTGTTTCAAGGGACATTAAATGATGGCACCAAAACAGTGATGAAGCGTGTCAATGGTTTTGCTCAGGTTAAGAAGTCATTCTTAGCAGAAGTTGAGACAATAGGAAGCACTAACCACATCAATTTGGTGAGATTAATTGGAATTTGGGCTAAAAAATCATATAGGCTTCTAGTTTACGGGTACATGTCCAATGGATCCTTGGATACATGGATCTTCCATAGGCACCAGGAGCTCACTCTTGGGTGGCAATCTTGAAAGAAGATCATCATGGATATAGCCAAGGGACGAACCTATCTCCATGAGGATTGCAGGCAAAAAATACTACACTTGGATGTTAAACCCCAAAACTGTGAGAACCCGAATATACAAATAAAATAAATAATTAAATAATAATTATTTTACAATCTCAACTATTTTACTTGTGAATCTTTAAGTGCAAATTAAATATTATTGGAGGGTCTTTTAATTAATTTTAAAGCCTAAAATAAATTTATGGTGAAAGTCTTTAATTTAGAGGCAAGATTTATTATTTAAAAAAAAATAGGGGCCAATTAGTGAATATATTTTGATCTAATAATAGTTATATTTTATTTACATAAATGGAGAGAGAAAAAAAAATAAAACAAAGGATAATTATTTAGAGTCTTTTATGTTATGTATAACAAAGAAAAGAAAAGGAAAACCCTAGCTCTTCTAACAATTTCCTAGTAGCAGCCGTGAGAGAGAGAAGATAAACAAAAGATTGCAATTAAGGAAGTATTTGGGTGTGTTGTGCTGTGTGTGATCATCAAGGGATAGCTCTCCTAGGTTTTCTTCTCTTCTTAATTTGTTCTTTGTCCATATTCCTGTACTATTTAATTCATTAATGGAGAGGTTGCAGGTTTATGTATTTTGTATATGTGTGGGTTAATTTCTGACCACACTGCCCGCTTAGTAATTCAGCTGTAGAACACTAGCAGAATAGATGGCATCTTGCTGACCTGCAACAGAAATATAAGAATCCCACGGTGGTTCGCCACCCGGGGATACTCCGACGATCAAGTCAGTACTCAATATCTCTCAAAGATAAATCAATTTATTCAACTCACAAGCTTGAGTATAAAAACATACCTTAGACCCAGGGGGGTGCCTCTCTTTTATAGCCAATACAATCCTAGTCCCAATAGGAGCCTGGCCCTAATGGACTTAGGATTATTGCTAATCTGGGACTCCCAGTGGGATTAGGATAAACTCTCTAAGAGTTCTATCTTTACCCAAACTGAAGTCTTCTCCCAATCTAGGACTCTTGTCCATATCTAGGTTGAGTTCCCTCTTCATTCTAGGACTCTTGCCCCTCATCCGCTTATCTTGGATCCCGATATCTTCGGAGGTAACCTCGGCCTATCCGAGATGACCTCGGCATAACAACCAGGACACGTGGCACCTCGGCTGACACGTCGGCGTCACCTTGCCACGTGTTGGTACTCAGAAAATATATCCCCACAACTGCCCCCTAGGTTCTATTACCTCGGCATTCTGAGGTGATGGAACCTACATTGTTCCTTCATTTGTGCCCCATCTGTCCGAGATCAAACTCGCCGACCTCAAAGTTTCCTGGACTTTACTGTCCATTTCTGTCAAGTATCAAGCTTCATGCTTTCCAAGCTATTCGAGATCACACCTCCTAGCCGAGATTTCTGGTTTCATTAATTCATAAACTCCAAGAGCTTTGCAACTGCTCCATTCACATTTTCAGGTGGGCTCTTGATTTCCAGTCATCTATTTGACTCCGGCGATCTTCATATCGGTGTTCATTTCTCTTGGTAGGCTCATAAATTCCTTATTTGCTATTAAGCTCAATCTTTCATAACTCTTTCGAATATGTTTACTTGCCATCTGTTGCCTTCTATTTCGATTTGTTTTACTGTTTGAATGCCTGGCACTGTTCTCGCCATATCTACTTTCTGTTGCTAGCATCATGCCTGGGTCATTACTTTCTTGTTCTTCACATACTTTACTTAGTGCCTGTGCACTTGGCTTTATTCATGAACTTTGTTGTCTTCTTGATTCTGAATTTTCTCTACCTAGCTCTTTTCCTCAAATCCGCCATTGTTCCAAGCTTTCAAGCTCTGCAACTGTCTTCATTCCTCTCCTCCGGTGAAGCTTATGTCATTATGTTACTTTCGTATCTGTCGTCAGACTCCAGCAATTCTCATTCCGACTTCCCTCTTTCTGGTAAGCCACTGTTCCTCCTGGTTTTATTTCTTGTTCCTTTCCAAGAAGCTCTGCTTCATTGTTAACCACTATTGCTGTTTTACCCGTTGTTTCCAAATCGTCTTCTTGAATACACACTGTTCATATATCTGCTGATTTCTACCACTGTTATTGGCTTGACACACCTGTGCAATCTTTTGGTCTTGATTTCCTGATAGCTTCATCACCATTTTTGATTTACGAATTACACTCTTGTTTCTGTTTTCTGTGTCTTTTTCCAAATTTTTGCTTTTAATCCTTGCCTTCAAACTCTGAGGTGCCAATCGCCGAGAAGAGCTTTGATCAAACTCTTCGGGAGATCGATGCTGAGCTCAAGGCCGAGAAGGCTGCTGAGAAGTTTTTTCCAACTGTCTTCTGGGGGTGAGACAGAATCTGCCGCTGATGCCGAGTAGTTTGCTTCCTTCTTGAAATTGATGTCGAGATAACGGTAAAGAAGCTCCTCCAATTGACTGCCGAAGCTGAACCATTGTCGTTCGTCGAAACAGATCAGTTCGACGTTCTTGCTTTCATCATCTCAGTTCTTTAAGGTCTTCATTTTTGTACTTGCCTTCTTTTATATATGTTTCAAATTTCCCAACTTTCTCAGCTCTTAACAAGCTAGTTGCTTAATCGAAGTCAATCTTGTAAATTGCTCAAAAATTTCAACAAATATTAATATTCCTTGCTCCTTGATTATCATTCATTCCCCCTGCACCTTCTCCCTGCCCCCTAATGTGAACATAAATTACACTTAGGATCACATTAGGGAAGTTGGCTTTGTGCCGTAGTCACAGACCCGATGTGTTCTTCTTTCGCCGATGTATTAAAACTTATGGTATTTAATTCACCCCTTTAGACCCTCTTTCTTTTGGCCTTTGCAAACTATCATCGCTGTTTCTTGAAGCATTTATTCCTTTCACAATTCTGGTCACCACTTCTGGTGTGCACTTAGTGGCTCTGTTCTAACCAAAATGACGTTTGACTCCGGCGAATCTTTTGCCGACATTTAACTTGTGCACTCTTTAACTTGTAAATTCTCTCAGAATTTCAATAAGTGTTAAACATCATCTCGGCTTGACTTCGGTTAAGCATCATCTCCGTTTAACTTCGGTTAAACATCATCTCGGCTTAACTTCGGTTAAGCATTATCTCCGTTTAACTTCGGTTAAATATCATCTCGGCTTAACTTCGGTTAAGCATTATCTCCGTTTAACTTTGGTTAAACATAATCTCGGCTTAACTTCTGTTAAGCATCATCTCGGCTTAACTTCGGTTAAACATCATCTCGGCTTAACTTCGGTTAAGCATTATCTCCGTTTAACTTCGGTTAAACATAATCTCGGCTTAACTTCGGTTAAGCATCATCTCGGCTTAACTTTGGTTAAACATCATTGCAGTTTGTACTCTTGTACCTTTTTGCTTCTTTGGACAGTATAAGCTCTGCATATGGCTGATGTGCCTCCTTGTTCTTGAATGTCTAATTCAACTTTCCTTCTCTGAATGTTTGTGCCTTTGTCTTTTCTTGACTGCCCTTGCATGATTCTATGCTTAGAATATTTTGCGTGTCTTTAGTATGCTCTTCCTTCTTTGTGCAATCTTCTCGGGGTTACATACCTCGGGTATAATAACTGCAAACTTTACTTCGGCAAGATACTGACCTGCAAACTTTTCATAAATTTCAACAAGTATATATACTTATAAACTTTTCTCAAATTTCAACAAGTGTTTAAACAGATTTCTCTTTAACCTGTAAATTGCTACAAATTTCAACAGAAGATTAAATATCATATATCGGCTTAACTTCACCTTGTAAATTGCTACAAATTTCAACAAGTGTTAGGCAATAATCTCAGTCTAGCCTTCTTGTAAATTGCTACAAATTTCAACAAGGACTAACATATACAGTAAACTTTTCTCAAGTTGTAACAAGTGTTAAACAATGATCTACTTGTAAATTGCTACAAATTTCAACAAGGATTTAAACAATATACTTAGCTTTTACTTCAACTTGTAAATTGCTGCAAATTTCAACAGATGGTCACTTGTCGGCTTAACTTTAACTTGTAAATTGCTATAAATTTCAACAAGTGTTAAACATCTTCCTTGGTTTATCCAACCAGTAGATCGCTATAAGTCTGTAAGCAATAACCTCGGCTTCACTTCGACTTGTAAATTGCTACAAATTTCATCAAGCGAAGAGAGACAGATACTTCGGCTTACCTTCAACTTGTAAATTGCTACAAATTTCAACAAGTGAAGTTTAAGGAACTATATCGGCTTACCTTTAACTTGTAAATTGCTACAAATTTCAACAAGTGGTAAGCTTTGTACCAGTTTGACCAACTTGTGAATTGCTACAAATTTCAACAAGTGGTAAACTTTGTATCGGTCTGACCAACTTGTAAATTGCTACAAATTTCAACAAGTGGTAGACTTTGTATTGGCCTGACCAACTTGTAAATTGCTACAAATTTCAACAAGTGGTAGACTTTGTATCGGTCTGACCAACTTGTAAATTGCTACAAATTTCAACAAGTGGTAGACTTTGTATCGGTCTGACCAACTTGTAAATTGCTACAAATTTCAACAGGTGGTAGACTTTGTATCGGTTTGACCAACTTGTAAATTGCTACAAATCTCAACAAGTGGTAGACTTTGTATCGGTCTGACCAACTTGTAAATTGCTACAAATTTCAACAAGTGGTAAACTTTGTATCGGTTTAACTTCAGTTAAACATCCTCTCAGCTTAACTTCGGTTAAGCATCATCTTGGATTCAAGCCGGGGTTTTCAACCCGGCCAACTTTAGTCTGATCTTATGTGTTTCCTTTTTTATCCTCTGGGATCTTAGATCTTGTTCGCTATGCTCTTCGCTTCTCGGATTTAAGCGCTGAGATCTTATCTTCTTAGATCTGCTCACTCGGTTTGAGCTCTTCTTTTCTCGGGCCTACTCATCTAGGCCGAGATCATGTCTTCTAAGATCCGGGATCTGGAGTCTGGGATCTGCTCACTTAGGCTGAGCTCTCGTCTTCTCGGGCCTACTCATCTAGGCCAAGATGATGTCTTCTCGGATCCGGGATCTGGAATCCAGGATCTGCTCACTTAGGCTGAGCTCTTCTATACTTGAATGTCATCTCCTTGGGAGTGCTCATGCCCCCTGTCTTTGCATCCTTTCTGGAAGGGTCTTCGTTCATCCGCAGGTATTTATCCTTCCATACTTGGAGGTTATCTTTGTTGTAGTATCCGCTTCGATCTGTTGTCTTTGATGCGTCACCTTCCTGGCCGGCGTCTTTCACTCCGTGACTCTGGTCACGAGTTTCTGTGTTGCGGTCGTCCCCTTCAGCGTCGAGGTCGATAGGTCTCCCACTCCCAGCAGGAGTGTTTGTCTTCAATCTGATCCTTATGTCCATCACTGGCCATCTATTCTTCTTTCTTTCCCACAGACGGCGCCAAATTGTGTGGGTTAATTTCTGACCACACTGCCCGCTTAGTAATTCAGCTGTAGAACACTAGCAGAATAGATGGCATCTTGCTGACCTGCAACAGAAATATAAGAATCCCACGGTGGTTTGCTACCCGGGGATACTCCGACGATCAAGTCGGTACTCAATATCTCTCAAAGATAAATCAATTTATTCAACTCACAAGCTTGAGTATAAAAACATACCTTAGACCCAGGGGGGTGCCTCTCTTTTATAGCCAATACAATCCTAGTCCCAATAGGAGCCTGGCCCTAATGGACTTAGGATTATTGCTAATCTGGGACTCCCAGTGGGATTAGGATAAACTCTCTAAGAGTTCTATCTTTACCCAAACTGAAGTCTTCTCCCAATCTAGGACTCTTGTCCATATCTAGGTTGAGTTCCCTCTTCATTCTAGGACTCTTGCCCCTCATCCGCTTATCTCGGATTCCGATATCTTCGGAGGTAACCTCGGCCTATCCGAGATGACCTCGGCATAACAACCAGGACACGTGGCACCTCGGCGACACGTCGGCGTCACCTTGCCACGTGTTGGTACTCAGAAAATATATCCCCACAGTATATATATACACTGTTAAGAAACTTGAGGAAATAAATTGTGTGTAAAGAATGGGTGTAATTTTTAGTGTAAAAATTCTATACAGAACCACAAACTTTAAAAATCAAGGAAACATATCAAACGGATGAATTTTGAATTAAAATTTTTACAGTAGATTAATTACATATTGAGTTGCATATCAAAATTTTCTCATAATTTTTGGGAGTCAAAATCTATATTAACTGGTGTGTCCAAATCTGTCCAAAAAACTGGTGTAAAACAATAACTTCGAAAGTGTCGTTCTCTTTCGGTATAAATCTGAAAATTATCAAATCAACATCATTAGAACTGGTTACAAGTCTAGTTTCTTAAATTTTTGCCTTGTGTTGATTTCTCATGTATACTAAGAGAAACATTAATTTCTTTAAAGTGCTCCAGAAAACAATATGTTTGGGCATTATTAATTTTAAATAATTATTTTGATAAGAAAATCAAGTAAAACCAATTGGGTTTGAAAGTTAGGATATATTAGTTGATATCTGGAGGGTTTTGGAATTTTTCGAGCAGCGTGGAGTGAGTTTTTAATTTTCAAAGTTAGCGAATAGATTGGGCAAACTTGTTTAAAATTCTATTTTATCTTAAAGTTACTTTTAATGAACTTAGGTATTATTTAAGAGTAACGGTGAGTGGGGTTGAGCTGTGTTAGTGCGTTTTAGTTTGGGGGTTACTTAGTTTATTATTCCTTTTAGTATGTTTGAATTAGTAGTGATGTGTAGTTTTAATACTTTGTTCAGGGCACTAGTTGGACTTTCATACTTTATTCGAGGATTATATTATACCGTGTTCAGGTGAGTAGTTGCATGCTACATATTTTTGTAAATGTTTCCCTACCCTGAACTGTTGGAAAATTACATTGTTGTTTTAGGATTAAACTATTTTGATAAATTATTATATTATCAATGGAATTAAATTATTTCTGAAACATGTGTAAATTTGGCATACTGTAAACTATTTGTTATGGTCTCATGTTTATAATGGTGAACTACCATGTTTTCCGAAACTGAATTGTATTGATTATTGGGACCATCTGTATATTTTAGTCCAGGGAAATTATTCCACTATGTGTGGTGACTCTGGCCACTAGGGAACAAATCTGAGTTGGGCCGTGATGACCCTAGTGCTCTATGATTGTAAGGAAAAGACATAGGCTAGGCTAGGTGACCTTTAATCTGATCGTTTTAGAGAAAAGGCCCGAGTTGCCACCCCGAGGATGTCTCTTGGTTCAATATTGGATCCAACGGGCTTATTGCCTTGAGAACTGTGTGGCATGTTACTTGTTATTCTTAGTATCCAGAAAATTATTGGTATTCATGTTGTAATCTGTTTTTAGTGGAAAATGTCATTTATCATGTTCTTGAGAGACATAAGCATTTTAACTGTTGAACTGTGGAACCTTCTTTTTGAAACATATTATCTTTATCAAAACTATATGCCAATCTTGTTTCTGTGATATATATCTTATTTTGGAATTGAACCCTGTTTTCAAAACTGTATTTACTATCCATGTTGCTACTCACTGAGCTGTCAGCTGACTTAGTTGTTCATCATTTCCAGGTGTTAGAAGGACTTAGAGTGGACTCATGGCTTAGCGGAGACTCAATTGCATGGACCTCTAGGACATTTATTATTTTGTTTTAGCTTGTTATATCGGTTTTGTGCATTTATTGTGCTTGGATTTTATTTAGAATTATTTTATTTTATGAGCGGTTTGTGTTCCATTTAGTATATATTTTTGGAAGTTGGTTATGACTGGTTTTACCATTTATACTTGTGACTTGTGACTGGTTTGGGTTTTGATTTGTTTATTTCTGGGCTATCGTCACATTTATTCTTTATGATTTTGGGTTCATGTTTAGGCTTATGTGTGCCTTGGGCTAAGTTCCTGTGGGCCACGGTCGGTCATGCTTGGAGTTGGGGTGGGACAAAAACATTCTCTTAGATGAATACTTCAATGCGAAAATTGCTGATTTTGGATTGTCAAAACTAATTGACAAGGATCAAAGCCAAGTTGTAACAATGATGAGGGGGAACACCAGGTTATTTGGCTCCCGAATAGTTGAGCTCAATTATCACTGAGAAAGTAGATGTTTATAGCTTTGGTGTCGTGGTCTTGGAAATTTTGTGTGGGCGTAAAAATTTGGATAGGTCTCAGCTTAAGGAAGATATGCATTTACTAGGTCTGTTTGAGAGGAAAGCAAAAGAGGAACGGCTACTGGATATCATCAATAAATACAATGATAACATGCAAACACATAGAGCAGAAGTTGTGGAGATGATGCCAGTTGTTGTGTGGTGTCTACAAAGTGATTTTTCGAGGAGGCCTTCCATGTCAATGGTGGTTAAGGTCTCGGAGGATTCTGTAGATGTTCAAGGCAATTTGGATTATAGCTTCACAACTCCTGTTGTACCAAGAGCAATTCACCAAGAAGATGACATTGGTGCTGCTAGTCCTTTATTTCCATCAGCTTTATTAGGACCAAGGTAAAGAAAGTAGACTACAAACAAATTACAGTTGATTGTTATAAGTTTTAAGTATTCTTTCTCCCTTTTTTCTGTTTTTTTGTGTTTTTTCCTCTTTTTCTTGGACTGATAAGTTTTGGGATTTTGATTTACTCTAGAAACATTGCCAAACAAGGGAAGGAAACTGTCAAAACATGCCATGAAGGTCCTGTAAAATTCCCTGTTCACACCATTCTAACTTAAGTCTTCTACAAATTCCACAAGTAAATCTTACAAGCTGGTTGTGGTTTGAAATTTTTACGAAAGTTGTATAAGAGATGTATTTTTGCTTTATTTAATGAAAATCTTGTTAAATTTGCATGTTGACTCACCTAGATCCTCTAAAGCCCAATATGTATTGAACTATAATCTAAGATTTTTATTTATATAAATCGCACCGCATGATACCAGGATTAATGGTGTTTTAGGAAGCGTTTTGTTCCACCGATAAAGTTTCAGTTCTTTCAATAATATTCTTTCCTTTTATCCTTCTTCAAGTTCTTCCATCATCATTGCCACAGAACATATAGGACCACAAGAATATATATGTATTGAGCAGTATTAGACTGTAGTGAAGGGGAAGAAGATAGATATTTTGTGGGAGTATGTTATCTTATGGGCTAAGGGAGAACGTAAAAATAAATTTAATTTAGTCATTATCTCTACCTATAAAAGTATATTTAGATTACCCATCAATTAAAGTATTCTAAAGAGGGTCAAGAGTCAGAAACCTTTTTCCACTAATATTGTTATTAGGTTATGTTCAATCAATTTTGGATCACTTGAAGGTCTCGCATAACTGATCCAGATATGTTATTTATTTTTCGCATTATGTTATTATTTGTGAAAATCATAATAGTTCACGATTTTAAATTATGAATATTGTTATGCATATAACACCATAAAATTATTTACAAGCTTCCCGTGATTTAAGTAAAACAAGAGAACATCAATTAGTGGGTTACCATTCAAACTTTATTCTCCAAAAGATGTGTCAAAGAATATAATAAATTAAGTTTGGACAAATTCAGAGCCATTTTATGACAAATTAATTTGGTTGATGGGATATGTTCTTAAATTTCTGGGAAAGAAGACATTAGATTTCCCTATTCCGAATATATTTGTCTGTATTTGTATTTGTTATGCCCATGCTTTCTATTGGCAGCTCTCTTCATAACTAATTATTGCCAAAATCAGTCCATCCATTCGGGGGCACCGGAGTTCCTCATTTGGAGAGTCCAAGTGAAAAATCTAAAGGGAACTTACGAGTAATTCTATTTCCATACACTTGATGGAATCTTTTCTTAATATAATTTCGTCTTAAAATAAAAATCCTATAATACCCTTATTTTCTTCCACCCAAACTCTAATTCTGAAACACCACAACCATTCTCCATCGCTAGCGCCACCTCCCTTTTCAATCATCCCCTCCCATCGCCTCTTTTTCCCTCCACTTGTGACCACTTTTCACCATGAACCATACACTCCCACAAACCTCGTGCCATGAACCAATCGCTTGATTGTGGAGGTATAGGATGGAAGGGGATGAGCTAGGAGTGGTGGCGGCTGTAACGGCCGCGGCAGAGAGTGGTTGTAACGGTGGTGAAGGAGTAGTGGGTGGATGAAAGAAAAATTAGCGTTTTGAAATTGAAAATGAGGGTATTATTGAAATAAAAAGATGTGCACTAGATTTTTTGTGTGTGTGTGTGTGTGTGTACTGAGAAGATGTTCATTAAGTGTATACACTAAATGGAGTTAATGTGTGAAAATAGAATTACCCGGAGTTGACTAAAAAGTCCTAGTAAAAGATAAGTGTACCAATATGTCTTCTTGACTTTTTGGTGCATCAAAAAATCATGTTCACTTCTAATCACTACAAGAAATTACACTTTTGGCGACCAAATTTCGCTACTAAAATTAATTTAGTTGCCAAAAGTCAGTCTTTTGGCGACTAAAATTTGAATTGGTCGGCAATGTTTCATATTTTAACTACTAAAATTTTTTAGTAGCCGTATATTACTTATTGGCGACTAAACCATAATTAGTAGCTAAAAAATGACCCAATCAGCGACTAAAAAACAGTTAATCGCTAAAAATAGCCTAATAGGCGACTAAAATACAATTAGTAGCTAAAAAATGACCCAATCAGCGACTAAGAAACAGTTAGTCGCTAAAAATAGCCCAATAGGCGATTAAAATACATTTAGTAGCTAAAAAATGACCCAATCAGCGACTGAAAAATAGTTAGTAGCTAAAAATAGCCCAATAGGCGACTAAAATACAATTAGTAGCTAAAAAGTTACTCAATAGGCGACTAAAAATGACTTAGTCGCTAAAAAATTACCCTATAGGCGACTAAAAAATTTTTGGTCCCTAAATGTATAATCTTTAGCTACTAAAAATAATTTAGTCAGTATTAATTTACTTTTAGCGACTAAATTTTAGTCGGCGATTATAATTAAAAAATTTAAAAATTGGACTTCATATTTCAGAGGGAAACTTAATTGGCTACTAAAATCGTTAGTCGGAAAAACGTCCTTATTTATTATTGGCGACTACAAAAATTGGTCGTGAAAGAAAATAAACTAGGTTTAAAAAATACACTTCCACACGCTCAGACTCTCATACGTTTGTCTGTGTCTCACTCTGTGACTCTCTCTCTCTCTCTTTCTCACTCTCTCACGCCTCTGCCCTCCTCCAGCTCTCTCTCTTGCCTTTGTCTCCATCGTCGTCGGGTACGGGAGCATCACCGCCATCGCACACGAGCACCACCATCAATCCACCATTGGAGCATTGCCCCAGGTATGTCCTCTCTCTATTTTGCCCTCTCTTTATCTTTCAGTCTCTCTTCCCCTAATTTCAGCCTCTAGGGATTTCTTCTTCCATTTGCAGCTCTATTCTGATAGCAGCTCTGTTCTTGATACTGGCGAGCTCGGACGCCCCTTTCATCGTCGCCCACAAGAAGGCCACTCTTACCAGGCTCAAGTCCGGTGTCAAACGTGTCTTCGCTTCCATCGACATCTATGACCAAGGATCTGCGTATGTGATTCCACCATTTCCTTTCTCTTTAGTCTTCTTTGATCTCTCTGAATTCTACAATAGGAATAACCCACACGCATAACCAAAAATTATAATTAAAATATTGTCATGACGAAAATTAATCCTACCGAAAGAATAAGAAGAAAATAGCATAAGTGCATAGTATGAATTTCCCTCTATTGTAATAAACTGCAAGAGAGAAAATTAGTAGTAATGAAGATGTGGAACTATGGTAAGATTTATATTTCAAATTCTACAAGTCTTTCACAGTAATTTTTCTAACAACTCAGGTGAAAGTGGTACATAATTTTTCGAAAAATTCTTGAATTTACGCAGGGCTTGTAGCTGAAAAAGTGTTATCTAGTCGATCTCTCAACTTTGATGGGAAATAAGTATGGAGGATAAACTAGAACTTCAATTCTTGAATTTGTGAACTATAGCAGATTGCCCTTTAAATCTGATTGGGTAAGAGAAATTGTAGGTAAATGGGAATTAAAAAGATATAAAATATCCCTTATTGAATAGTTCAACCATATTTTGATGCTTGTTTTATTCAACTCAGCTTAAACTTGACTTGAGAGGTCGATAATTTTATGAGACTAACCAAGAAACCAAGCTCTAATTGCTTGGTTTTTTATGGGCTTGAGTAGAATCTTGCTTGTGATCATTCATGCAATAAACTAGTAAACCTCAATCTTCATTTTATATCTCACCAAATTTTCTAATCAAGCTTGAGCAACCCATTACTTGGTTCAGCTAGTATTGTTTTCATTGAACAATTTTATTATGTCACATATATGTATATTCCGTTCAAAGTTAATAAAAATTGTCATTAATTTAGTCGACAAAAAGGGGTTTGGTTTAATTTAGGACACGACATGTGGGAGACACAAGAAAAATAGATGGTTTTATATATTTATTATGTCACATATATGTATATTCCGTTCAAAGTTAATAAAAATTGTGCAACATAACATGAATTTCTAAAGTTTAAAATAAGATGGATTAAGAGATATAATTCTATATTATTTTTCTTTTATAATTAGATCCTAAGTTATTTTTTTAAAACTTGATATTATAAAATTGGCCTAAGGTTGATAATATAGATATAAATCTCTCTCTCTCTCTCTCTCTCTCTCTCTCTCTCAATATTATAGAATTCTATTAGAATCTTCCAAGGAATATCTCAGAACGTATCATTCTGCTAGGATTTGCTTTGATCCCCAACACTCTGTGCATTAGCCCAATGGTGGGGTCTCACTTTTAGTAAGGCTGGCCTAAGCAGTGTCCCCAGGGCACCATGTTGAGCGACACTTTTATCTAGCCACAAAACCACAAAACCCCAAAGTCTTGTAGTACCTTGCTGAAGACTCCAGTATACTAAGTTACACCTCTTGACTTATGTATAAAGGAATGATATGGTGCAACAACCTCGGAGGTAAGACTGTTCAATGCAACCTCTGCAACAACTGGAGTCATATAAATCATTTGAATTGTGCTATTCAACCACCGGTAAACTAATGCTTGTGTGATATGATCTTTTGTTGTGAGACTTCGACATATTATCTTAATGCGATGAAGTCTCCTCAAGGACATCATCTTGACACATGCTGTTCAATAATGTGCACTCTTGAACAACATATCCCTTCACACCACACATAAAGAAAACAGACACAAATAAATTTCCATATGGGGTGGGTTTTGTGGGATTGGTAAAATCAATTTTCTTTCCATGTAATTGTTTAATCAGAGAATTCCCATTGGTTTTAGGTTCATGAATCACATTTTTCTTTTCTTCCACATCTATTTCAGTTTTGTCCCCAATATCTTCTCAACGCTTATTGCATGTTCAAGTTTGTTAGTGCTTTCTTTCATCTTTTTCTCTTTCTTAGCATTCTCAGTTTTATTTTTCAATTCAAGTTCTATGTGAGTAATCTTGGTTTTGAAAACATTATTGTGCCAAAGAACCTTATCATCTTCTACGTCAAGAAACTTAACCATTTCAATTAGAGAGGAATTTTTATTTTAAGTAATCAAATCTAAAATTTAATAATTTTTCACTTATTTTTTTTCAGTTTCAATCTCATTCACTCTCTCCTTAAGTTTTAGTTTCTTGTTTAGGTTTTTGGTCACAACAACACACTTTTGAAGAAGTTTTATCATAAATATCAGCCATATCCTTATCTTCGACAGTCTCTACTTCATCTGAACTTAAACTAGGTGTGTCACTGTAAAAAAAAAAGGCTATGATGTTAGCAACATCTCAGCATCCGATCCATTATTAGAAGAATCAGATTTTGTCTCAGAATAATCAGACCATGTCACATTCTTTGGTTTTTTCATGAGATTTTTTCTTTTGAAGGGGACAAAAAGCTTTAATGTGGCCATGTTTGTGATAATAGTTAAGATTAGCGTTTTTTTTGTTTTTAAATTTTGATTGTAACCTTTTTATTTTGTTTGGCCTTTAGAAATTTTTTGAATTGTTTGGTCAACAAGGCAATGTTAGCAGTTTCAAGGTAATCATTTTCCTCATCTAAAGCTTTTTGAAGCTACTACTTTTGATTTCTTGTTTGGTTTTTATTTGAAAGGTTTGTAGAGTTCCTACGAGTTTTTCCACTTCTAGTTTTGATACGTCCCTAATGATCTAAGTAAACCTATCAAGCAAAGATCTCAAAATTTCCGTGATAATTGTAGACTCTTTCATGAGCTTGCCATGGTTATGATATTGTGTATCAATATCCTTCAGTCTGGTGTAAACTCTATAGAAGTCTCATCTCATGTTCCTCCATCCTAATAGTTTCGAATTGAGTGACAAAGAACTGCAATTTAGAGTTCTTGATAGATGTACCCCTCATGTGTAACCTGAAGCACATCCCATGCCTCCTTGGCTGTGGTGCAAGTGGAGATCTTACGGAACACACTAGGTAAAACTCCAACAATAGCAGTGGAGTTGTAATTTGTACCAGCAAACTAAGCTATAGTCTAGTTGAACTTAACCTTAGAAAGAATGACTTGATCAACCGTTATGGTAGGGTGGGTCCAACCCTCTTCCACAGACATCCAAACTTTCTCATCTAAAGATTGAAGACAAATTTACATCCTAGTTGTCTAGAAAGAATAGTTTGAGCAATAAAAATGTAACGCCCTCAAAATAATAACATTAATCCCAACAATATAGACATGCCATGATATATAAAAGGTCCACATCCTTCCATTCACCAGAGTTTTATTACAAAAAGTATCACATGTTAACAACAAAAGCAAATGCCCTAAGGGCTTACAGCTTTCCAAGTTAACACTTGGTTACACAAAAGTAGAGTGCTAACTCATTTACACATAAAGCCCTCGGCTTGAATTTACATGTAATACAACAAAAGGAGAGACAACCCAAAGAGCCTGTCCGCCACTAGCCTCTCAACTAAGTGCTTGGGGGTGGCATGCTACCTGTACCTGAAAATGATGTTCCCATATAGGGTGAGCCACAGCCCAGTAGAAATATACTAAACCAATTGTGAACAATGTCTAAAAGATTAACAGTTGATAGATGGTCAACACTTTTACATCCATTCATAACATAATACAATTCCAAGACACTTAAGTCTATATTTCCTTTCGTTTCCATTTTCATTCCTTTTTCTTGCCATTTCATAACCTTGGCTCAGAACCTGGCCAAACATCACACATGAGACAAACACTCATGCCAACACTTTTCACTTCATCAAAGATAAACATAACAGTTATATCAATACTTCCAAAGACAAGCATATACGCTCTGTCAATACATTTTTAGATAAGCATACAAGCTCTATCTACGGAGTTCATCCCCTATCTCCTCCCTACAACATCCGGTTTAGAGGTCCATCCCCTATCTCCCCCTAAACCGTGGAGTACATCCCCTATCTTCTCCAACTCAACACAATGCATATAAACAACAATTATACACATCACAAATCAGTACAATTAATTATCCAAATTAATTAATCAATGTAATTAGGGCATTCTCCATAATTAACATCACAACCTTTAGGTTCCAATTTCCTTAATGTTTCAACATTAATTCCATGTTTCTATACCAAACATGCTTATAGGTTTATCATAGATGAAAACCCCAACTTTTGTAAAATTACACAATGGCCCAAAGTTTCCCAAAATTACCCAACAACTTCCAACATATCAAAATGCTAAAATGTAAAGACAAAGCTCATAAAGAGGAGTAGGATATCCCTACCTCAAAGGATGAGTTCCAAAGGAGAAGGACCCAAAACCAAAATGCTCCAAACACCAAACTATTCGGATCAAAAAGACGCCCTCGACGATCTACACCCTTTTTGTGAAGACCAAAGGTGAGCAAAACACCCTAGCTAGATCAATACTTAGAGAGAAGTTAAGGTTTTTGAGTGAGAAGCTCTGAAAATTTGTTTTGGTAAAGTAGGAGAGAGAAGATAAGTCAAAAAGTGATTTAAAAATGCCCAGTCCCACTCAGTTATACGACAGGTCCGCTCGAGCTTAAGACACTCCACTCGAGCGTAAAGACACATAAAACATGGTCCGCTCGGGCGCAACATTGTCCGCTCGAGCACCAAGACACAGACACAAAGTTCGTCCGCTCGAGCGTAGATTCCAGCCCGCTCGAGCGTAGGTCTCCCCCTCCCAGAACTGTCACCAAAGACACACTGTCCGCTCGAGCGCAACATCCACGCTCGAGCGCAACCAGCTCGAGCGCACCAAACCCGCTCGAGCGTAGAAACCACACTTGCAGAAGTTTTGCAGGTGCACGAAATACTGGATGGGTCCATTCTCCGCTCGAGCGCCAAAATCCCCGCTCGAGCGTACAAGCAACAACAACCTCTCCGCTCGAGCGGACCAGCCAAAACCTGGGCAACTAGACTTGGTTCCTAAGCTCAACCAACCTGTAACAAACCTGCCCAACACATCCTATAACTCAATTACAAAGCAAGAAAGGATGTAAACAAGACAATACTCAACTATCAACATCCACGGACACATGTCCGGATCGCTATACAACAGGGGTAAACCCGGGACCGCTATAACCTCCCCCCCTTAAAGAATTTCGTCCCCGAAATTTAGAACAAGTTTTTGAAAAGCAAGTTTTCCTCTCTTTTAAACAATGTTATACCACACATTCCACAATTCGACCCATTCCCGGTCATTCCATCTCTTATCAAGAGGCATTCTACAATATATACATTTCGACATGCATTCTCTTTTCATTTCAACCATTTCCAACACACATGGTTCACAATTCATACCATAAGCAATAATCATGATACAATCCCATTTCTATAATATAGCCAACACATGCAATATTATAATTAACTCCCATAACAAGGCAAGTTCTACAACATTTACATTAACCAAAACATGCACCATGTTTTTCAATTTAAGACATTTTTAATGCTCTTAAGGTTCATTACAATTACACAATTGCAATACTTGATTACACATCAACAAACAAGTCCGGATATTTCTCGCGGACTCCCAACTCACGTTCCCAAGTGGCCTCCTCCACTCCGTGATGTTTCCACAAAACCTTAACCAAAGGGATGGTCTTGCCACGCAGGACTTGATCCCGCCTATCCAAGACCCGAACCGGTCTCTCCTCGTACGAGGCATCCTCATCTACCTCTAAGTCGGTCCAATCCAACACATGTGACGGATCCGGCTCATACTTCCGAAGCATACTCACATGAAACACGTCATGAACCCCGGATAACTGTGGCGGGAAAGCTAAACGATAAGCAACCTCGCCAACCCTCTCAAGGATCTCAAAAGGACCAATAAACCGAGGGGATAACTTCCCACTCTTCCCAAACCTCATCAAACCCCGTCTAGGTGATATCTTCAGAAACACATGATCACCCATCTCAAACTCCAATGGTCTTCTCCTACGGTCAGCATAAGATTTCTGACGACTCTGGGCTGTAACAAGCCTCCTACGGATAAGCTCAACTTTCTCCGTCGTCTCCTTAACCAACTCCGGACCCAACAAAGGTGTATCACCCACCTCGGCCCAACAAACTGGAGACCTACAGGGTCGGCCATACAAGGCCTCAAACGGTGCCATACCGATACTAGACTGAAAACTGTTGTTGTAGGCAAACTCTACCAATGGTAAGTGCCTCTCCCACGTCCCACTGAAATCAAGGACACAACCCCGAAGCATATCCTCGAGGATCTGAATAGTACGCTCGGACTGCCCGTCAGTCTGAGGATGGTAAGCTGTACTAAAGGTCAACTTAGTACCCAAGGCACTCTACAAACTTTGCCACAACCTAGCAGTAAAACGAGGATCTCTATCTGAGACGATCGTCACTGGGACCCCGTGCAACCTCACTATGTCCCGAATATACAAGTCGGCAAGATGATCTACTGAATCTCTCACGCGCATAGGAATGAAGTGCGCCGACTTAGTCAACCGGTCTACAACCACCCAAATAGCATCACTACTCCGCTGAGTCCTCGGAAGACTTACAACGAAGTCCATAGTGACATGCTCCCACTTCCACTCGGCAATAGGCAAGGGTTGTAACAAACCCGCTGGCCTCTGATGCTCGGCCTTCACTTGCTGGCAAGTAAGGCACTTGGACACGAAGACTGCCACATCTCTCTTCATACCCCGCCACCAAAACTGGCGACCCAAATCCCGGTACATCTTAGTACCTCCCGGATGCACCGTAAGGCGCGAATGGTGAAACTCTCGGAGTACTTCCTCTCGGCAAGACTCCGGTACAAGCAAACGGTCTCGGTATCTCACACTCAGGTCGGGATACACCGTCAAACCCTTCTCAACCTTCCCACTGGAGATCTTCTCTCGGAGGGATTCTACCTCAAGGTCACCTCTCTGTGCCTCTAACACTCGAGTCACAAGTGTAGGCTGTGCAACAACAGAAAACAAGGCCGCAGCCTCAACGGATTCGCCCAGAAACAAATCAAACTCGCCAAGTGCCCCCAACATCTCCCACTCCCGGATGGCTACACAAGCTACATCACTAATGGATTTTCTGCTAAGGGCATTGGCCACAACATTGGCCTTCCCTGGGTGATAGTGCAACTCGAAGTCATAATCCTCAATAAACTCCATCCATCTCCTCTGCCTCAAATTCAAGTCTTTCTGTGAAAACAGATATTTCAGACTCTTGTGATCCGAGAACACCTCGAATCTCTCACCATAAAGGTAGTGCCTCCAGATTTTCAAGGCAAAGATCACAGCCGCTAACTCTAGATCATGCGTAGGGTAATTCTTCTCGTGAATTTTCAACTGACGTGAGCCATAAGCTACCACTTTCCCCTCTTGCATCAACACACAACCCAAACCCTCTCGTGAGGCATCACAATAGACTGCATAACCCAACCCTCTCTCCGGAATAATCAAGACCGGAGCGGTGGTCAGTCTAACTTTCAACTCCTGGAACGAATTTTCACAAGTCCCACTCCATACAAAGCTGACTCCCCTCCGAGTCAATCTGGTCAACAGTGAAGCTAACCTGGAGAAATCCTTCACAAACCGGCGGTAATACCCAGCTAATCCCAGAAAACTGCGGATCTCAAACACACTCTTAGGCTGTGCCCAATCTTGCACTGCCTCAGTCTTGGATGTATCAACAGACACCCCTTCCCCGGAAACCACATGGCCTAAGAACTTGACTTCTCTCAGCCAAAACTCACACTTCCCAAACTTGGCATACAGCCTATGGGCTCTAAGCAACTCAAGCACCACTCTCAAGTGTTCCTCGTGCTCCTCCTCTGAAGGTGAATAGATAAGAATGTCGTCCACGAAGACGACTACAAAACGATCCAAGAATTCCCGGAAGATCCGGTTCATCAAGTCCATAAAGACTGCCGGTGCGTTGGTAAGCCCAAATGGCATTACCAGAAACTCATAATGGCCATACCGCGTACGGAATGCCGTCTTCGGAATATCCTCCTCCCTGACCCTCAACTGGTGGTAACCCGATCTCAAATCTATCTTAGAGAAACAACGGGAACCCTTCAACTGGTCAAACAAATCATCTATACGGGGCATAGGGTACTTATTCTTAACCGTAGCCCGATTCAACTTCCGGTAGTCAATACACAATCTCAAGGCACCATCTTTCTTCTTAGCAAAGAGTGCCGGCGCTCCCCACGGTGAAACACTAGGGCGAACAAAGCCCTTATCTAGCAGTTCCTGGAGCTGAACTTTCAACTCAACCAACTCTGCTGGAGCAAAACGGTAAGGTGCCATAGAAATCGGCGCTGTGCCGGGCACTAAATCGATAGAGAACTCAATCTCTCGGTGAGGTGGCAAATCAACAAGGTCCTCGGGAAAAACATCCGAGTACTCACAAACTACTCTCGGCAACACAATCTGGATCTCATCACACTCACCACTCTCAAAGCTAGCAAGTAGACCACTAAGTTCATTCCGCCCTCGCGGACCATACCCCGGTGGCACAATACTACCAACCCGATCTCCCAAGAAATGGAAACACTCCCCGCTCACGGTACAACAAGTAACCCTCTGGCGGTAGCAGTCAATAACAACTCGGTATGACGATAACCAGTCCATACCCAAAATAACATCAAAGCCCTTCATGGGCATGACTACAAAAGGAAACGGAAGCCTATGATCATCAACCTCTATATCACAACCTCTACATCCGTGTTTCAAAACCAACTCACCCCCAATAGGTGACACTACACAAATAGGAGATGCCAACAATGCTAACTCCAATTCCAACACAGATGCAAATGCAGCAGATACAAAAGAATGAGACGCACCCGTATCAATCAACACACTAGCAACCGAATTGCAAAATAGAAAGGTACCTCTCACTACTGATGGAGCCGGTACTAGGTCCTGCGCGGTAACATCATACACGCGCCCTGTAGGCCCCTGATCCACCTGCTCGCCTCTCGGAGCATAGGATTGCTGCACTGACTGGGACGACGAAGCCCCCGGATTGGCCCTCGAGGCCTGCACAGACTGAGCTGGCTGAAATCCATGCGTCTGTCTAGAACCAGACGCTCCTGAAGTGGCACTCAACCGTGGGCAAAACCTTTTCATGTGCCCAGGCTGTCCACACTGATAACAAGACAAGGGCTGCCCCCTGCCCGAACTCTGACTCTGCGGTCTAGCTGACGAAGGAGCAGCTCTCTGACCCCCGCCCTTCTGCGGGCAAACTGAAGCTTTGTGACCCGGCTGGCCACACTTGAAACAGGTGAACTCTCCCTGATTGCCCCTCCCGGAGCCTGCACTCGGTACTGGAAAAGTCAACCTGGCCAAACCACCCTGGGACGGCTGAGGGTTATAATCCCTCTGCCTCCTACCATCACCCTGTCCCTCTTGGCCCCTCTTGGAGCCTCCATGTTTCTCCTCCTCTCCCTCCTGCATCATCAGCTCCATATGAGCTGCAGCATCCACCAAATGCCTGTACTCTCGAATGTAGGGTCCACCAACTTTCAACTTGAGATCCCACCTCAACTTCCGCTCAAACTCGTAGCAACGGTGCTCCTCTGTCGCCACAAGTTCAGGTGCAAACCTGGACAAGCTAGTAAATGTAGCCTCAAACTCGGCCACAGACAAACCCTCCTGCTTAAGCCGGCTAAACTGATCCCTCAGCCTCTCTCTAGCTACAGCGGATAAAAACCTCTCCTGGAAAGCATTCACAAACGCCTCCCAAGTACCACCAACACGAGCTTTCTCATACTTCCACCATTGACCCGCATCTCCCTTCAGCTGGAAGGATGCCAAGGTCACTTTCAATGCTCCGTCCTCAATGCCTAGCATCTCGAACGTTTTACTCATCTGTTCTAGCCACTCGTCTGCCTTCAGTGGCTCCTTAGGATCCCCAACAAACTCCTCCGGGTTAGACCGGAAGAACTCCCTTTTCAAGAAGGAAGGCCCTGCCTCAGCTGCCTGATTCCCTGCTCTAAGAATACCCAAAGCTCCTGCTATCTCCTGGGCCAAGGCACTCATGGCCTGCTGACCCGCTGGTTCGGCCACATTGGCCTAACCAACCCCCTCCTGAACTGCCGGAATCTCTTCCGGTAATGGCACCTCCTGCCTCCTAGGCCTACCACGCCTACCACCTCTTGCTCGTCCTGACATCCTAATAAAGGTAACACAGGAGTTAGCACATTCATAAACGTGCCAAAACTAAACACTCACGTCCTAATGCATGGACAACTGTAACCCATTCCACGTAAGCACATAAACACATAAGCACTTACGAATTTCATTTCCGGATAATGATAGTCCCAAGGCGTTACTAGAGTACCGGTTAGAAACAGCATTGATCAAGTGCTTTTCCAACAAGACTCCCAGAAACCCAAAGATCCAATCAACATTCTAGAAATTAAATCCCATACCCAAATAATCACATCAGCATGTTATCACATAAGCATATAATATTACATCTAAGTCTCTAACAAGCGAGACAAACCCATTGTGATCCTAATCACTTCCCACGTACCCAAAGTATTCGAACCCGGTACGCTCTGATACCAAGTTGTAACGCCCTCAAAATAATAACATTAATCCCAACAATATAGACATGCCATGATATATAAAAGGTCCACATCCTTCCATTCACCAGAGTTTTATTACAAAAAGTATCACATGTTAACAACAAAAGCAAATGCCCTAAGGGCTTACAGCTTTCCAAGTTAACACTTGGTTACACAAAAGTAGAGTGCTAACTCATTTACACATAAAGCCCTCGGCTTGAATTTACATGTAATACAACAAAAGGAGAGACAACCCAAAGAGCCTGTCCGCCACTAGCCTCCCAACTAAGTCCTTGGGGGTGGCATGCTACCTGTACCTGAAAATGATGTTCCCATATAGGTTGAGCCACAGCCCAGTAGAAATATACTAAACCAATTGTGAACAATGTCTAAAAGATTAGCAGTTGATAGATGGTCAACACTTTTACATCCATTCATAACATAATACAATTCCAAGACACTTAAGTCTATATTTCCTTTCGTTTCCATTTTCATTCCTTTTTCTTGCCATTTCATAACCTTGGCTCAGAACCTGGCCAAACATCACACATGAGACAAACACTCATGCCAACACTTTTCACTTCATCAAAGATAAACATAACAGTTATATCAATACTTCCAAAGACAAGCATATACGCTCTGTCAATACATTTCTAGATAAGCATACAAGCTCTATCTACGGAGTTCATCCCCTATCTCCTCCCTACAACGTCCGGTTTAGAGGTCCATCCCCTATCTCCCCCTAAACCGTGGAGTACATCCCATATCTTCTCCAACTCAACACAATGCATATAAACAACAATTATACACATCACAAATCAGTACAATTAATTATCCAAATTAATTAATCAATGTAATTAGGGCATTCTCCATAATTAACATCACAACCTTTAGGTTCCAATTTCCTTAATGTTTCAACATTAATTCCATGTTTCTATACCAAACATGCTTCTAGGTTTATCATAGATGAAAACCCCAACTTTTGTAAAATTACACAATGGCCCAAAGTTTCCCAAAATTACCCAACAACTTCCAACATATCAAAATGCTAAAATGTAAAGACAAAGCTCATAAAGAGGAGTAGGATATCCCTACCTCAAAGGATGAGTTCCAAAGGAGAAGGACCCAAAACCAAAATGCTCCAAACACCAAACTATTCGGATCAAAAAGACGCCCTCGACGATCTACACCCTTTTTGTGAAGACCAAAGGTGAGCAAAACACCCTAGCTAGATCAATACTTAGAGAGAAGTTAAGGTTTTTGAGTGAGAAGCTCTGAAAATGGCGTTTTGGTAAAGTAGGAGAGAGAAGATAAGTCAAAAAGTGATTTAAAAATGCCCAGTCCCACTCAGTTATACGACAGGTCCGCTCGAGCTTAAGACACTCCGCTCGAGCGTAAAGACACATAAAACATGGTCCGCTCGAGCGCAACATTGTCCGCTCGAGCGCCAAGACACAAACACAAAGTTCGTCCGCTCGAGTGTAGATTCCAGCCCGCTCGAGCGCAGGTCTCCCCCTCCCAGAACTCTCACCAAAGACACACTGTCCGCTCGAGCACAATATCCACGCTCGACCGCAACCAGCTCGAGCGCACCAAACCCGCTCGAGCGTAGAAACCACACTTGCAGAAGTTTTGCAGGTGCACGAAATACTGGATGGGTGCATTCTCCGCTCGAGCGCCAAAATCCCCGCTCGAGCGTACAAGCAACAACAACCTCTCCGCTCGAGCGTAAATATCTCCGCTCGAGCGGACCAGCCAAAACCTGGGCAACTAGACTTGGTTCCTAAGCTCAACCAACCTGTAACAAACCTGCCCAACACATCCTATAACTCAATTACAAAGCAAGAAAGGATGTAAACAAGACAATACTCAACTATCAACATCCACGGACACATGTCCGGATCGCTATACAACAGGGGTAAACCCAGGACCGCTATAAAAAAACAAGTGGTTTGGAGATATACATTTTTTAGACATTATTCCAACAATCAGAAATAACTACAAAATTTAAGAATTCCCACTGTGATACAAATTGAGGCAAAATATAAGGTTGTAAAACTCTGTTTCGTTATCCAGTTTTCAAAATCAAATTTTGAGTTTTCAATTCGTATTTCTTTATTTTTAGTGAATATTAAAAAGGTAAGTGTTAGGTTTTTATTCTTGGCAATTCCGTTTGACAAAACTCCTTTCCGTTGTACTTGTTTTCGCACTTTTATTTCAGTGAGGCTATGAGTTTGTTAGATGTGAATCCAACCCGAATTGTGCTTTGCAGAGAAGTTTGTGATGTTAATACTTTCATGATTGCCACTTTGCTGATTATGACGGGATCGAGCTGCCCGGTCAGCTCGCGGGGGTCTAGGGGGCAGTGCCACTTGGCGGGTCCGGGCAGCGCCACGGCGAGGTCGAGGGGCAGCGCCCCCGAAGCAAAATGCAAAATTGCATTCAAAGTTGACTGTCTGCCCATGCTCACTCGAGCGAAGAAGTGCTCGCTTGAGCGAAGACTGCGTCTGCATAAAAACTTGAAAGAGTTTATTTCTCGCTCGAGCGAAGGTTTCGTGGCTCGAGCGAAGCCACTTATGGAAAACACGCGTTTTTGGTTCCTCGCTCGAGCGAGAGAGTCTTCGCTCGAGCGAGCTTTGCAGTCCCAGATTTCTATAAGTATTTGTTTTAGTCCAAAACTAGGATTACTACTCCAAATCTTCTTCTTGGATACTAAGGTTTATATCTGGGGATATTTTGCTAGTTTTCTTTGATGTTTTGATTGAGTATTCAGCTCATGGTTTAAAGAGTATACATCAAAGGATTATTTGTTTATTCTATGCAAAAGAAGAGAGTTGTTCTTCGGTGGATTCTGAAGAATTCGGGCCTGAAACTTTGGTGGATTCCGGAGTGGCTCATCGTCAAGACAATTCCGAGGTGAAGACAGGGTTGGAAGAGGCACATAGGGGTTGGTTCAATTCGGGCATGGATTTGCTAGGTAATTGAGAGTATACCTGTGGAATTCCTTTACATCTTCTTAGTGGATTATTTTGTGGCTGTTGCCCGTGGTTTTTTATCACAGTTGGAGGTGCTCCAATTGTGGTTTTTCCAAGTTAAAATCGTTGTGTCGATTTGTCTTGATTGTTTGATTGGGATTGTTATATACTGCTTAAAATTGATACATAATCACAAATCAACATCTAGAGGATTTCTAGAATTTTCAATTGGTATTAGAGCGGGTCGTTCTATTTTTTTTTTATAAAAAATCTTTTAGAACGAGATCTTGTTTGATTTGTGATAATGGATAGAATTCGTGAGGGAAATTCTATGGTTCGACCACCTCTACTTGACGGATGCAATTATTCGTTTTGGAAAGCTCGGATGAGATCGTTTTTAAAATCTATTGATGAAAAAGTTTGGCAATCTGTCATGTATGGGTGGGCTGAATCAACGATTACCGTTGATGGAGTAACTTTCTCCAAACCAATTGATAAGTGGGACACAATTGATTACCAAAATAGTAGTTGGAATAGTAAAGCTATCAATTCTCTCTTTTGCGCTGTCACACCTGAAGAGTGTAGTCGAATTTGTAATTGTGAAGTCACAAAAGAGGCTTGGGATATCTTACAAACTATTCATGAGGGCACTCCTTCTGTTAAACACTCAAAACTTCAAAGGCTCACGTCTAGTTTCGAAAACCTTTCAATGAAAGATAGTGAGACCTTTGATGAATTTTATGCGAAGTTGAGTGACATTGTAAATTCCAGCTTCAATTTAGGTGAAAAAATACCAGAATCCAAAGTTGTGAGAAAAATTTTGAGATCCTTGCCCGATTGGTTCCAACCAATAGTTACGGCTATTGAAGAGGCTCAAGATGTTGACAACCTCAAGCTGGATCATTTGGCTGGAAATCTCCAAACTTATGAGGCACATAGGAATTTCAAAAAGAAATCAAAAGATGCTATTGCTTTTAGCAGTGCTCATAGAGTTGGAGAGGATTCTAATGAGGATTGTGAGATAGATTCCAAGATTACGACTGCTTTTGTTAAACAATTTAAAAAATCTTTTTTGAAAAAGAATCCTAATCTTTTGGAATCTACTCATACTCATAAATCTAAAGGCAAAGATAAACTCAAAATTAACTCTATAGCTAAGAAGGAGAAAGGAAAGATACAAGGGAACTCTAAAAGAGTCCAATGCTATGAATGCCAAGGATTTGACCACTTTGCTTCATAATGCCCCACTCGGTTGAGGAAGAAGAAAGCTCTCGCTATCACTTGGGATGATGAATCAGATTCTGATGAAGATGAAAGTGACAACGAAGATCAAGGTGAAGAGGGACATAAACAATTCCTTGCTTTCATGGCAGCTTCCGAAATTGAAGGACGAACAGAGTATCCGAAGAGGCCGGTTGAGAATGCCACTGATGATGAATCCTCGGGAAGTGATGATGAAGAGCTTGAGCAAGCTGATGAAAAGTTGCATAAGGAATCTCTTAACTTATCCAAATTGAATGACAAACTCACTATGAAACTCAAAGCATGTGAAAGTGAGAATGTCAAACTAAAGGAGGAGATTTCCGAGGCTAGGATTGATGCCATTAAGATAGCTAATGATCGACAAGCTCTTTGTGCAAAACTGTTGACTTGTGAGACAGAGAGGAATAAGCTACAGCAAATCTATGCAATGTATGAAGAAAAGATTGAATCTCTCGAGATGTCTCAAGTTGCCTTGGAAGAACTAATGATCAAGAAAGAGGAAGAGCTCAAGTGTGCTATGGCTACCATTGGTCTTTGGAATAAAGGATCAAAGACTTTGGAGGATATCATTGGGTCTTAACAAATGTGCTGTGACAAGAGTGGCATTGCCTTTGGTGATAACAAAGTGCAAAAACAGAGTGCATCTACATCTCATGAAACAAGAACTCAAGGAAAGGGAGAACAAAAAATTCAACATAAGGATGGACTTCTCAAACTTCCTAGAGTTGGTAAGGTAAAAGAAAAAAAAGGTACACCCTGTACACTCTGTTTTTATTTGTCATCATTGTGGAATGCATGGTCATATTCGCCCTTATTGTTATGAGTTGCACGGGAGAGTGTCTCATAGAGATGGAAGAAATTCCAACATCTCGTGGGGAAGGAGACACTTCATTGGTGGTAATGAGGTTAAGGGTCATATTAGACCTCATTATTTTGATTTGCTTGAGAACAAAGACGAACAGAGGTTGTGTTTTCCTAGACCTAAAAATAGGAAGTTGGAAACCAAGTCGAGACGGGTTCCCATTGTAGGGGAAGGGAACCACAACGTCAAGACACCACCCAAGAACTGCAATGCTCACAACTTTGTTTATACTAAAGCAGTTTGGGTGAGAAAACTTGACTTGTGTTAATTTGTTTATTTGTTTTCGTTTTTGGGTTTCTGTGTGTTTTTTTTTTTTTAATGAGAAAAAAAAAATTGTGCTTGTTTGGTTTCTGGCATGTTCATTTTTTGTCTTGCTTTGGTTAAGGAAAAAAAAAATGGAAAAAAAAAAAAATCCAAAAAGATCTTATTATGATTTTGCAAGCTTGACATTTTTGAGTGGTCCTTGGTGCATATTGGAATTGATAAGAATATCCATTACATGTTAATATGTGTGTGCTTTTTGTGGTCATTTCTCATTTTGAAGTGTGTGTTTTTTGATTAGTATGTCTCATTCTGTACACACTCTTAGATTAGCAAATTTTGGAGTCTTCTGCCTTAGTGATCATTTTTCTCTATGGACTTCTGGCATTGTATCTTTTGCTTTTCTAGCGGAATTGACCTATACTAGCACATCATGGGTGATGTTGAGTCTCTTAACCACCTTCCATCTTTTTGCATCTCCACGACTTTTCCCCTCTATTCTTTGTAGTCTCGCCATGAGGAAAAGGCTACCTCAGAGTCACCAACCAGGCTATCCTTATTATATCCATGCTTCTCTGGTTCGGTTTCCATACTCTTGAGCGTGTCAGCCGCCAATGAGTGTGCAAAAGAAAGAAAAAATGTGCAAAAGAAAGAAAGAAAAAAAGATGTGCAAAAGAAATAATAGAAAAAGATGTGAAAAAAAAAGAAAAAAAGGATTCATTGATTGAGGGGGAGCCTCCGCTTTTACTCACCAAATACCCCTTGATTCCTAGTGGTTTGACTTTGCTTTGTTGTGCTTAGATTCTCTAGTCGAAAGTCCACCTTTTAGATCACTGCTAGGATTTAAATCTTGTGTTTGTCGAACTCCAAGAGTCACACACACACTTTTATCATGGGATCTATGCTTTTCACATAATGCATCACTTTCTTTTATGAGAAATCTTCTAGAGGCTGTGCACATTGTGTTTTCAAGTAATTGTGCTTCTTGGATAGTCTTGTGTGTTTTAAGGTACAAATCTGAAGTTTCCTGCTTGCTTTACCATATCATTTTTGTCGTTTTCTTCATGTTCATTGTTTTCCATGTTTGTGGTTGTTTTTAGTGAGAGGGGAGTTTGGTATATTGTTATCATGTCATTGCTTGTGTGTTTTATGCTTTTACTTTAGTTGTTTGTGCTTCCTTCGTGAAATGTTGTCAGGTGCATGTGTCTTTGTTTTTAGGTTTTCATTCTACATGTTCTTAAAATCTCCAAGTCGCATCTATTCATGTTTTCCATCTCATACTTCAAGATAATCTTGTCATATGTGTATTGCTTTTTCATATACTCTTGTGGGACTAATAGTTGTTTTGGAGATTGTGGCACTAATAACTGTTTTGCAGATCATGACCTTGAGAAAGAAGTTGGCTTTTGTTGGCTGTAATGGGTTGGGGTGTTTAGGATTTTATTTGTTAGGTGGGTTTTGTCACGGCATTGCCAAAGGGGGAGATTGTTAGGTTTTTATTCTTGGTAATTCCGTTTAACAAAACTCCTTTCAGTTGTACTTGTTTTTGCACTTTTATTTTAGTGAGGCTATGAGTTTGTTAGATGCGAATCCAATCCGAATTGTGTTTTGCAGAGAAGTTTCTGATGTTAACACTTTCAAAATTGTCATTTCGCTGATTATGATGGGGATCGAGCTGCCCGGTCAGCTCGCAGGGGTCGAGGGGGCAGTGCCCTTTGGCGGGTCCAGGGCAGCGCCACGGCGAGATCGAGGGGCAGCGCCCCCGAAGCAAAATGGAAAATTGCATTTAAAGTTGACTTTCCACCCTTGCTCGCTCGAGCGAAGGAGTGCTCGCTCGAGCGAAGACTGCGTCTGCATAAAAACTTGAAAGAGTTTATTTCTCGCTCGAGCGAAGGTTTCGTGGCTCGAGCGAAGCCACTTATGGAAAACACGCGTTTTTGGTTCCTCGCTCGAGCGAGCTTCGTAGTCTCAGATTTCTATAAGTATTTGTTTTAGTCCAAAACTAGGATTACTGCTCCAGATCTTCTTCTTGGATATTAAGGTTTATATCTGGGGATATTTTGCTAGTTTTCTTTGATGTTTTGATTGAGTATTCAATTCATGGTTTAAAGAGTATACATCAAAGGATTATTTGTTTATTCTACACAAAAGAGAAAGTTGTTCTTCGGTGGATTCTGAAGAATTCGAGCCTGAAGCTTTGGTGGATTCCGGAGTGGCTCATCGTCAAGACAATTCTGAGGTGAAGACAGGGTTGGAAGAGGCACATAGGGGTTGGTTTAATTCGGGCATGGTTTCGCTAGGTAATTCAGAGTATACCTGTGTAATTCCTTTATATCTTCTTAGTGGATTGTTTTGTGGCTGTTGCCCATGGTTTTTTTATAACAGTTGGAGGTGCTCCAATTGTGGTTTTTCCACGTTAAAATTGTTGTGTCGCTTTGTCTTGATTGTTTGATTGGGATTGTTATATACTGCTTAAAATTGATATATAATCACAAATCAACATCTAGGGGATTTCTAGATTTTTCAATAAGAATTGAAAACTCATTGGATAACCAAACATAAATGTTTTCAAGTCAAAGTGCACATAAATAATAGCGTATGTTATTTTTCTGTTAAACAAATTGGCAAGAATATTTAAATTAAGGTAATTAAACAAAATATTCCAATTAATTATCCAATAGTAGATAATCAACTGCACAAGAAAGAAACCAAGGTTTGTGTGGAAAAACCCGAACCCGGCGTAAGATACTATGGATGCAAGCTCCACTAAAAAAGCCTATAAAACCATGCCTATGGGTCCTATAAGTGAAGCTTATGAACTAATCTAATCTTTATTCCTAAGCTAAACTAACTAAGGTTAAGAACACAAATAAACCCAACCGAACAGACTAAGAAGATAAAAACTAAATGATATTCTGCATGAGTTTTTATCTCTTCACTGAAGACAAGATTATCTATATAACCAAGGCTTGAAAGCTAAAGTCGTCTTGAATATTTCTTCACAACAGAACATGCTCAAGACCGAACCAAGCCTAACTACATAGTACATAGTATAAAATTACAGATTCAATCTTTAGAGTGAAATTGCCAACACAAAAAATGACTAAGTGGTGGCTAAACATTTTTCCTAACATCATTTTAGCATCTACTATTGGCCATCAATAATGCTTCATCCATGGCCTATGGAGGGTGTGTCCATTGTGGTGCATTGGTGTAGGGTGTTGCTGGAGGGACTATGTGAATGTGTTTTTTTTTTTTTTTTTTTGGACAGCATGTGAATGTGTTATATATGTATGTATTTTTGTGTAGGATTGAAAGGGTGGGTTGCAGTGTATGTTGTTCCACTGTGGGTTTGTGTGGTGTGACCCATGAAAGAAGATGGAATGGCAGTGGGTGGTACAGGGTGGCAATGGAGGAAGGGGTGGTGGGGAAGGGTATTGCTGGTGGTTGGTTTACATCGATATACATGTGTGTTTGTGTGTATGGGGGTTTAGTTCAGAAGAGAGGAAGAAGATTGGGGTATTTTCATCAATTCAAAGTTCCGTTAATACATATTAGCGGTGTGTTTTAATCCACAAACAATTAGAGGTTACGTGCTTATTTCCAAATGACAAGGGCTTGTGTGTACGTGGCCCAAACCACATGGGGTAAAGTGAATTTGCCCTAATTTTTTAATGCTACATTTAGTTCATCATGAGGAAAAACCAAATCTGAAATTTGGAAAATTAATAGAAAATTGGAGTTTGGAGTGGGTGTTATAAGCTTTGAAGTATTCTTTTCTTTCCTGTAATTTCTCAGCTATCAAATGGAGTTTTATTTTATAGTTAGCAATTTTAGAATTCATTGAAGACTGATCGAATGTCTTTTATTAGCCATAACTTTGCCATTTATTTGTATTATTATTTTATATGTATATGCCTTCATTCAAGCACTTTTTTCCATCTAGCATGCATTTGTCAGGACTTAATGAGTACCTAGTTGCATTATTACCTTAAAATTTTCCTTCAGACATTATATGTCCTTGCTAATTGAAGTCTCATCTGATATTTCTCAATTCTAGTGAAACTGTAGTCTATGTTTCATTGTATTTTTAAATATCCTAAGCTTTTGATACTTTATTTGTTTTATTAGTACTTTTTCGATAAATCAGCAGGTACTATGTTTTGTTTGTTTACTGATAGTGAAGATTAAATTCTGGACTGGATGACCTCCAACTGCTATATACTATTTTCATAATGATCATAATAAAAACAATGGCCAAATAGTATACATTAATGTGTGTTTGGGAGGGGAAACATTGGGTACAGAGCTAACGTTTCGCATAGTGCACAAAGTGGTTGCCCCAAGACTTAGCATAAGAATATTCTTTTATGCTTCTGTCCAGCTCTCTCTCTTTCTCCCCTTAGCATAAGAATATTCTGAAATTTTGCATCTGTTTAGTTCATCTCTGTGACATTGTTAATTTAGCATCATAAATACCTAAGGTTATTGGATGCCATGTGGAAAGTGAACAATGACGAACTTGCAAGACTAAGCAAAGCCTGTCATGCTTAGGCACGCAGCTGGCTACTTGGTAATAAGGTAAGAACCCGGTGGCCTTGTGTGTCAGGGTGCTCTCATATGTGAAAATTCAATCAGACTGTAGCTTCTTTCTCATCTGCTCGCTTTATTGTTTCTTTTTCATTTAGTTCATTATTTTAACCATTAACTCTTCTTTTGATCCTCAGTTTGTTTGTTTGTTTTATTTTTTGTTTTGTTTTGTTATCCAACTTTCGACTCCGGTAAAACAGCACCCAAGATCCATGAATGTTCCACATCTCGAACTATGTCAAATTAATCTGTCTGCGAACTGTGATCACTATCTAGTGAAAAAGGAAAAGATGTGATGTTTTGAGGATTAGTAACATTCATCCGCATCCACTAACATTGCTCCATGCTTGGGAGGGGGAAGAGAGAGGTTCATGAAATGTTTTTGATATACCTTTTAGAAATTCAAAAGATGATTGGATGGTTGTAAAGTTTTCCACTTTTGTGATAGGTCAACTCTTCTGAGGGTGAAAGAAATAATTTTTTAGAATATTACTTCGTTCAAACTGGCACCCAAGCATTCCATTGAAATTGTAAGATGTCCATTTGTTTCCTGCCCTATTGGGTGGAGCAAATAAATTTTATAGCTTAATAAAAGTATGTTATCTTCTTTTCCAAGACAATACAGAGATTCATAGCTTCCTGTGTTTGTGCTTCCTTGAATCTTTAGGACAATTGATCATATGTTTTGCCATCACTAGGATGGTATCATATGATTGGGGTTGCTTGACTTTACGATATGGGCCCTGGGTTGTCCTTTCCTCTGTTTTTCGCCTCTATTTTTCTTGTGACTCCCACGTGTCGTGTCCTAAATTAATGACAATTTTTAATAAAACCATATATTTTTCGTTGGGAGTTAGAGTTGAAAATGTCATTAATTTAGTTGGGTTTGGGGGCCGAAAATGCGAAACCGCCCCCGAACCTTTGTTTTAACGTAACGGGAAGCTTCTCGGTGGGAAATGTGACATGTAAGGACAGATGGTACATAAATAGGACACCTACGTTGGGAGTTAGAGTTGAAAATGTCATTAATTTAGTTGAGAAAAGGGGTTTGGGGGACGAAAATGGAAAACGGCCCCCAAACCACTGTTTTAACGTAACGGGAAACTTCCCTGTGACAAATGTGACATGTAAGGACAGACGGTACGTAAATAGGACACCTACGTTGAGAGTTAGAGTTGAAAATGTCATAAATTTAATTGGAAAAAGGCGTTCGGGGGGGCAAAAATGCAAAACAGCCCCCGAACCATTGTTTATGTACGGTTATATTTTGGGGAAATTGTTTACTGCTTTTGTTGACTGTGGCCCATTTAATTTCCATAAACATAACTTTTGGCATTCATTCATAGAATCGATGTTCGTCTACCATTCCATGTTTGGGTGTCTTTCATTAGTTAATAGCTATTACTCTCCTTGTCTTTTCATGTTTGAAATTAATACAGTTGCTATATGTCGTCCAGCAGTGCCTTTATAGGCACCAAACTAATGACATTTTTTTTATTTGCAGATGGTTTTGGACATACAAATGTTGATATGATTTTTTTTGACAAGTACGGAAGGGCATTGTTTTTATACGTCTACCCGTATATGTAGTGGTTTGTACAAATTACTTTTTTGTGCGGTAAATATCAGCTAATTTGGCATGGTAGAAATTAGCATATATGCTAATTTAGGTTGTGGTACATATGTCTTTTTTGTTAATTAATTTGGTTAGTCCTGTATTATGTATGAAATGAAATTATTGACGTTGGATTAGACTTGGTTCGTATGGAATTTGTATTATATATAGAATTGGACGTTCAATATTAATGTTTTGGATGGTTGGAACTAAAATGTGTGCACATTGTTGAATGCTTGAATGGTTGATAATATATTTAGCGTTGATGGATTATATTGGTTATACATGATATAGGTTGTACTAAAAATGGATACAGGTTGTTTAGAATTTTTTTGAAAAAAAAAAAAAAACAAAACAAAAAGTATTTGGCCACCAAATATTTTGGTAGCCAAATACGTAAAAAAAAAAAAAGGGTATCATTTGGCGACTAAAACATTTGGTGGCAAAAAGTAATGAAGTGAAACTTAAGAGGTTTTTGGCTACGACCAATTGTAGTCGCCAAAAATGACCACGACAAAATGACATGGTCGCTAAAAATATGTATTCTATTGGTGAGCAAAATATTTAGTGTCTAATAGTTGGTTAAAATTTTCATGTAGAACTTTTAGTGACTAAAAAATTAGCGGCCGAAATGTCACATTTGCCGACTAAGTACGGATTCGTAGCCAAATGTTCACTTTCGGTGACTAATTCTTTCGTAGCAAAAAGTAACACCTTCCCCGACCACATGAATGTTAGTAGCCAAAAGTCACATTCGGCGACTACTGGTTTTAGTGGCGAAAAGCTAACATTTGCCGACTAAAAGAAGTTTAGTAGGCAAATGTTACACTTTCAGCGACCAAATAAAGTTTAGTCGCCAATACCATCGCCGACAGGGTATAGGCGACGAACTTGGCGACCAAACTTTTTAGTCGTCGCTAAATCGTTTCAGCGACCAAATTTTTGACTTTTGGCGACCAATATTTTGGTAGCCAAAAGTGACATTTCTTGTAGTGAATTATTACCACAAAATCTTATCTTTTATTTTTTTAGTTGCATTTTCATAAAAAGTGTTACTAATCAATTTTAGCAATAATTTCAAAATTTTGTTTCAAAAAAGTTACTAATTATCATTTTTTAGTGATAGATTTAGAAAATTATCACAGAAAAACATCACTAGTTGTCATTTTTTAGTGATAGATATAGAAAATCATCACTAATTGTCAGCTTTTAACAACATATTCATAAAATCATTACAAAAAATCTTTAAATCCAAGCATTAGAACTTTTTGATCTATACAAACACTTGTGAGACGTAATGGTGTACTGGTTCATATAACAGGACCAATGAGTAATTAACCCAAAATCATCTAATTGAGGCCTTTTATAATTTTTTATTATAATTGAGGCCTTTTACAATATCCAAGAATTGGTTAAAGTGTAAGAACAAGTTATTTAATTTAAAATTATAAAAGTTAAAATAAAATTTAAACCAAACTACATAAGTGAAAAAAATTTAATTAATTCTAATTTTTATTTTGGCGAAGGAGTCAACAACGAGTGAAATAGCGCATCATACATCTTTTTGAAGGCGCAAATAGTATTTTACAAAAAATTGTAAAATAAATTTTAATGTTCTGTCTGTGAAGTGGAGTGGACCATAGAAATTGTAGAGTTGGAAAAAGTCTTGCCATGACTTTATAACGTTTTGGGTAACATGGTGCATGCCCTTTTCTCTTTTGATTATAAGGTAGTCGTCAATGGACTAGGTTAACGTGGGGACGTATAAAAAATTGATGGAATAAAACTAATTGTTCAAGGGATTGAAATTTTGATTTTTGATCTATTTCTTAAAAACTGTAATTTGTTTCTGTTTTAAAAAAAAAAATTATTTTAATAAATATTTAACCACCCAAAATATTATGTTTAAATATTTTTATATTTTAACTTATTTATATATTAGAAGATAAGTGATTGATACTATATGTTTTATAATAAAAATTAGGCATTGATAGAACAATTTTTATTTTTTTTATTCATTTATTTTCAATGTAAAATCTTACAAATTTTTATAAATTTTTTAAAATCATTTCTCTACTGCAAATTGACGAAATCAAACAATAGCAAGTTTTCTGTTTTGGTTCCTCCACCAACAAAACTGGAAGATTTGATTTAGTGTTAAATTTTTAAAAAAATTTATTTTATCCCCAAACTATGACTACTCAAAAATTAGTTCAATCCACATTCTTTTAATAAGATCAATTTTATATCTAAATTATTCATTTTGTTATCAAATTTATCTTTGCCTTTAATTGCCGTCAATAATCAAATAGAAGTTGTTGACCAAGTATCAACATTTCATTTTAATACTCAAACAATTTCCAAAATATCAATTAGACTCTTAAATATATTAAAAAATTAATATTATTAAAAAAATTAATTGATTCTTTAATGATAATTTGAGAGGCAAAATAAAATTTTAATTTTTTTTTAATGATCATAAAGTAAACCGCTTGTAGTTCAAAGTTTAGATTTCAAATAGATTTACTGATATTATACTAGAAGCCTATTTTTAGAAGTGAAAATATTTTATATTACGAGTACATCACATGATGACTGAAATGACGTACTTCCACTTATTAAGTGATATTTTTATTTTATTTTTTTTTATTTATTTTTTTTTTTTGATAACCGAGTGTCCGGGCCAGCACTCCTTCGGAGTGTCGCACCTCGACTAATCTCGGGGCCCTGAGCTTATCGATCGGGCAAAGACGCAGTGGCCCGCCAGTAGCAAGCTGGGGGTGGGATTCGAACCTGAGACCTAGAGAGGAGCATACTCCTAAGTCCCTGGTCCCTTGCCCTCAACCAACTGGGCTACCCTTGCGGGTTACTTATTAAGTGATATTTAGTAAATGGTGAAACAGACATATGATGTGCCCAAACAGTTGATTTCTTAAATTTCATTTTAATCACATGTCAATTGAAAAGTGAAATGACGACACCGTGTCATCTCATCCATGCAATGTACCCATTACATAAAGAGAAATGTTTTGTACCCCTAAAAACTGTGCCCCTAATGCCCATAATTTTCAGTTTGGGCAACTTTTCCCTTTTTTTTTTTTTTTTTTTTTTACTTGATATGGAAATTAGGGGGATTAGGGAGAGTTTTTTTAGGGGGATGAAACAATGCCCTTACATAAAATATTTTCTCATTTTGATAGCTCCGATCAATTTATGAATAATTAATTTAGTTGATGCCTTAGGGTCTCTAATGAAAGATTCTTGTTGTTAAGTGTATGAGTCTTACAATAATCATCCTTTTTTATTTTTATCACATTTTAAATATTGGCACAATTACAATTATAAATTCAATGGATTCCACATAAGCTTCATTTATATTCATTGGTCATAATTGTACCGCATGGTATTTGAAATAATATTACTCATTTTGTAATAATACTATGTATTTTTGTGATAATGTTATTCTTTTAATCGTATTGAGATATTTTTAAATCACAAATTTTCATGGTAATATTATGCATTTTTTATTTTATTTTTTTAATTTTTGAATCACAAATTATCAAAATCCTATCATAAGAATACCTTACATTTGTCACAAAAAATACGTAACAAAATATATATGATACACACTAAAGGATATAATATGGAGAGGCTCCATTATATATCATCCAACAGTAAATGTAATTATTTTTTAATTTAAAATAATTATAAATTTCAATTCAATTTTATAAATATTAGATATATAAAAATTTTATATTACAACGTGTAACGGAGAGTCCGATCTTTTTTCTCATTTTATTATTAGTCAACAAAATGTGTGCGCGTTTTTTTGACGTAACAAAAGGAGTGGGGAACATAAACACCATCTCTAAGGACTCATGGAATAATTCTTGTAAACTGTTGTATACTTGGACTCACCAACTTCAATTCAATCTCCAACGCAAAAACACTCTATCCAGAAAAATCTGTGATGGAGAATCTCTTAGAATGGTTTAGAAATTTTGGGTTAATAACAAAAAATTTTCTTAAGTTTGGTCTATTTTTTAGGTGAGACCGGTGCGCCAAAGTTGGCGGGTCAAAGTGGAAACGCGTTCTATGCCACGTTGTGATTCACGTGGTATATTTGGTTGCTCAAAACCATTATCGAGTGAATGGGAAATTGAAGCCAAAGTGTACTCCATGAAAATGGAGTTTTGGTGGAAATTCCTTAAGGTTTGTGTAAATGGCTTGTCCCACATTGATTTTGTGGAAATTTTTGAATGGGTTTATAAGGCTTAGAGTTGGAACTTGGGGTAGTTCTCAAGGGGCACTCGAGTTTTGTAGAGAGGGAGGCTATGGGCTAGACCCATTAGACCCAAAAATCACCACACACGTGCACCGCGAGCTATTTTTTGGTAAAATAAAATTTGTCCAATTTAAATTTCAAGTTTTTGAATTCAAAATTTTATTTGCACCTCTTCAGAAATTTTGTACAGTTTCAGATATGTCCAAAACCGAGTCTGTTCTGTTCAAATTCAAATCCACCCAAATAGATTTCAGATCTATTTAATTTTCAAATTCAAACAGATTCGGTTATCTGTCCAAACGATGCCAACAAATTTTGTATCTATTGAATTTAAATTGAACAGGTTGTACCTATTTAATTCAAAACCAATAGCCACCACTTCACCTATATAAATAGGTAGTCCCTCATTGGATATTTTCATTCAGAAAATTCGGACTTCCCTTCTGCTAATATATTCTGCATTTTGTTGCATTTAATTTTTGTAAAAAATAGTGTAAACACTTAGTGTGTTCGTCGTTCGAATAAATTGTAGTGCTACATTTATTCGTTGATAGATCATTTTATCCTGGGAGATAGACGTCCACATTCTGAAAGCACTATGGAGAGGACGAATCTGTCTTAAAGACATAGTGTCGAAAACTGGACTTGATCAAATTATTATTCAAGAATTAATCAAGTAAGTTTTTTTTTTTTTTTTTTTGTGTTATTATTATTTATTTAAATCAGATTTTAATTTTGTTTTTGTAACATAATAAAATCTGTTTTTTTTTATTTAATTTTTATTTCTAGTTTGATTTTTGTAATAAAACAAATTCTCTCATTTCCTTTATTTCTTCTATATTCTGGTTATTGTTAAGTACACAACAGAATCAATTATTTAAATACAGTGAAGATTGCCCAACAATCTTAAGACATACTATTTTTTGGTGCCTTCATTGTATTTAATTTTCTGTATTTTCGTAAAAGTGATATTCTAGTTGGAAAACAAATAGTAGTAATATACTGTTTGATAGATAGTAGTAATATACTGGTGTCATTAACAATTTCAGAATATTAAATTGTGTTACAGAAAATTATTTTGGTATTTTATTTTTTCATTTTTAGTAACAAGGAAAATAAAGTTATTTTGTATTATAATTTATTTTCTGGTTTTAGTAACTAGAAAATTAATTTGTATTTTGGTTTTTTCTGATTTTTGCAATCAGATATTACGGCTACTGCAACTGGAAGTGGTACTCAAATTGTTACACCAACTCCGGTCCCTATCCAGAACCATGTTCAAGTACCAATCAATCATGGAGAAAAACAGGAAAAATTTAACGGTACTGAGTTTAAGAGATGGCAGCAGAAGATGTTGTTTTATCTTACAACTCTAAATTTGGCTCGGTTTCTCTATGAAGAGGCTCCAGCACTTAAAGAGGGTGAAAGTGATCGGCAAGTTGTTGTCGCTGTAGATGCTTGGAAACATTCAGACTTCCTATGCAGAAACTACATCCCCAATGGCCTTGACAACATGCTGTATAATGTTTACAGCTCTCTGAAGTCAGTAAAAGAATTATGGGATTCTTTGGAGAAGAAATACAAGGCAGAGGATGCTGGCACGAAAAAATTTGTTGTTGGTAAATTTCTAGATTTTGTTATGGTAGACTCCCAAACGGTAATTTCTCAAGTTCAAAATTTTCAAATAATTTTGCATGATATTCATTCAGAAGGTATGTCCCTTAGCAGTCCTTCCAAGTCGCTACTCTAGTGGAAAAGTTATCACCGGCTTGGAAAGATTTCAAAATTATTTAAAACATAAACGCAAGGAGATGACCATATATGAATTAATTGTAAGATTGAGAATTGAGAAAGATAACCGAAAGGCTGAAAAGAGGAATGGGAAAAAATCCCATTGAGTCCAAGGCTAATGTGGTTGAACAAGTTCATAAACCACATAACAAAAAGAGGAATTTTACTGGAGATGGTCCTAAACAAGGCGACAACAAATGACAACAAGAAGTTCAAAAGAAAATGCTATAACTGTGACAAAACTGGACATCGAGCTTCTGACTGCTGCCGCCCTAAGAAGGATCGTGGAAGTACAAGCAAGAAGACTATCAATCAGGCCAATGTGACAGAACTAGATTACATCTCTGACGGGATGAATGACATCAACCTCTCTGTTGTGGTGTCTGAGGCTAATTTGGTTGGAAATCCCAAGGAATGGTGGGTTGACACTGGGGCAACTCATCATATTTGTGCGAACAAGAAGATGTTCACTACCTACGATGAGGCTACAAATGGTGAACAACTTTTCATGGGAAATTCTTCTACTTCTACTATGGTTGGACAAGGAAATGTGATCTTGAAGATGACATCAGGGAAAGAACTGACCCTCAACAACGTACTGCATGTACCTGACATCCGGAAGAATTTGGTTTCTGGTTCTTTATTGAGTAAAAATGGTTTTAGGCTTGTTTTTTAGTCTGATAAGTTTGTATTAACAAAGAGTGGTATGTATGTTGGTAAGAGATACATGAGTGATGGTCTCTTCAAATTGAATATAATGATAATTGTACCAAAAGTTGCTATTAATAAGAATAACACATCTTTTGTTTATATTCTTGAGTTGAATTTATGGCATGGTAGATTAGGACATATAAATTTTGATGCTTTGCGTAGATTAATTGGTTTGGATTATATACCAAAGTTTGAAATTGATCCTAAACATAAATGAGAAATTTGTACAGAAACGAAACTAACTAAGGCTCCATTTAAATCGGTTGAAAGAAAAACCAAACATCTAGAATTAATTCATACAGATGTATGTGATCTTAAATTTGTTCAAACTAGAGGAGGCAAAAAGTATTTCATAACATTTATCAATGATTACATAAGATATTGTTATGTTTATTTACTTAGAAGTAAAGATGAAGCTTTAGAAATGTTTAAACTCTACAAAATTGAAGTTGAAAATCAACTTGGTAAAACCATTGAAATGGTTAGAAGTGATAGGGGTGGTGAATATGATGCATCATTAAATGAATTTTGTGCACAACATGACATTATTCACCAAATTACGACACCCTATTCTCCACAGCAAAATGGAATTGCTGAAAGGAAGAATAGAACCGTAAAAGAAATGATGAATGCCATGTTACTAAGTTCAGACTTACCACAGAACTTGTGGGGGGAAGCAATATTGTCTGCTAATTATGTTCTTAACAGAATACCCCACAAGAAAACTAATAACACTCCTTATGAATTGTGGAAAGGTCGACCGCCTTCCTACAAATACTTAAAAGTGTGGGGGTGTTTGGCAAAAGTCGAAGTTCCTGTTCCTAAAAAGACTAAGATTGGACCAAAAACGGTGGATTGTGTGTTTATTGGTTATGCTCATAATAGTAGTGCATATCGATTTCTGACTTATAAATCAGAAATACCTGATATAAATGTGAACACTATTATAGAGTCAAGGAATGCTGTGTTTTTTGAACATGTCTTTCCTTACAAGAAAGGACAGGAATTAAGTTCACAGAAAAGAATTTATGATTGTACACAAAGTCAAGAGACTAATGACAATCAAACACAAGAGACTAGTAATGGTCTTGACCAACAGGATTTAACTGATGATGAACCAAGATGAAGTAAGAGAGCAAGAACATCAAAATTTTTTGGTCCAGATTTTCTGACATACCTGTTAGAAAATGAACCTCAAAGCTTTAAGGAATCAATGAAAGGTCCTGAAGCACCTTTGTGGAAAGAGGCTGTTAATAATGAAATTGAATCCATTATGCAAAATCATGCTTGGGAATTGGTAGATCTTCCACCTGGTTCTAAACCTCTTGGATATAAGTGGATATTCAAGAGAAAAATGAAAGCACATGGTTCAATAGACAAGTATAAAACAAGACTTGTAGTAAAAGGTTACAGACAAAAAGAAGGTCTAGACTATTTTGACACATATTCCCCTGTGACAAGAATAACATCCATCCGCATGCTTATTGCCATAGCAGCGTTGTTTAAATTAGAAATACATCAGATGGATGTTAAAACAACTTTCTTAAACGGTGATCTAAATGAAGAGATCTATATGGAGCAACTCGAAGGGTTTGTAGTACCAAGGCAAGAAAAGAAAGTTTGTCAGCTTGTAAAATCTCTTTAGGGATTAAAACAAGCACCTAAGCAATGGCATGAAAAATTTGATCATGCAATGCTTACTAATGGGTTTAAGATAAACGAATGTGACAAATGCGTCTATGTTAAAAACACTGACCAAGGATATGTCATAGTTTGTCTTTATGTGGATGACATGCTTATCATTGGAAGCAGTCAAAACATGATCAAATCAACTAAGCAAATGCTTAACAAAAGATTTGATATGAAAGATATGGGGGTCGCAGATGTTATATTAGGAATGAAAATTACTAAAATATCTGACGGATATGCATTATCTCAATCACATTATATTGAGAAAACTCTTGGTAAATTTATCAAGGATGATATTAATTTAGCTAGAACACCTGTAGACATCAATCTTTATTTATCGAAAAATGAAGGTGATGCGGTGTCTCAGTTAAAATACTTCCAAATCATTGGAAGCCTAATGTACCTAATGAATTGTACTCGTCCTGACATAGCTTATGAAGTTAGTAAATTGAATAGATACACTAGTAACCTCGGAGAAGACCATTGGAAAACGATCATTCTGGTTCTTAGATATCTAAGATTTACTCATGATCATGGTTTGAACTTTACTCGATATCCAGCAGTACTTGAAGGTTATTGTGATGCCAATTGGATATCGGATACTAAAGATTCAAAATCCACTAGTGGATATATCTTTACTCTGAGAGGTGCTGCTGTTTCTTGGAAGTCCAAGAAACAAACATGCATCGCACGATCCACGATGGAATCTGAGTTCATTGCTTTAGACAAAGAAGGAGAAGAAGCAAAATGGCTTCGTCACTTCTTAGAAGACATTCCAATGTGGCCAAAACCTGTGCCAGCTATTTGCATTCATTGTGATAGTCAATCTACAATAGGCAGGGCACAGAATCATATGTATAACGGTAAGTCACGACATATTCGTCGTCGACATAATATCGTAAGGCAATTGCTGTCAAATGGAATAATCTCAATAGATTATATAAAATCTAAAGAGAATATTGCGAATCCATTAACAAAAGGTTTGACAAAAGAGTAAGTGTATAGTTCATCGAAGGGGATAGGCTTAAAGCCTATTACATAAGAGTCATCATAATAGTAACCCTACTTATATGACTGGAGATCCCAAGAACTATGTTCAAAGGGACAACTAAATTATGTGTAGTTCGCCAGAAATCACCAAGGGATTAAAATTCCATACCCATTTCTATGGTGAGAGTGATAGCTGCAACATGTGTTGTCTGCAGGGGTATAAGGATAAGCTTTGCTTTTAATAATTACTTATATCGTGATTTAGGCATAAAACTTGAGACAAGTATAAGGAGATACTCACAATAAGAATCACCTATATGAGTGTTGAACTGGGGTCGGTTCTATGAGAATGAAGATGCTACATTCTCTAGAAGCACTCATGAAAACCAGGAGCGTTCAAGACCAAAATGAACACAACAGTGAGAACAACGATGTGTTAGAAGATATTTTGTGTGAAGTCTATTGTCTTGGCTTACACAAACGGCTGAACAATTCAAGGCATCACGTCCATTGGTTAGCTAGGAAGTCCGATAGGTTATTACTAGGGAAGGTTCAAGGCCGAAAGCTACCTATCCTGATGCAAGATATTTTCGATTTATACTCTTTCGACAAATTCTGCTTATTATTGCATTTCCGTTGTCATCAAATTCCATTCATGTGAGGGATTGTTAGAATGGTTTAGAAATTCTGGGTTAATAATAGAATTTTTTCCTAAGTTTGGTCTATTTTTTAGGTGGGACCCGTGTGCCAAAGTTGGCGGGTTAAAGTGGAAACGTGTTCTATGTCGCGTTGTGATTTACGTGGTATATTTGGTTGCTCAAAACCATTATCGAGTGAATGGAAAACTGAAGCCAAAGTGTGCTCCATGAAAATGGAGTTTTGGTGGAAATTTCGTAAGGTTTGTGTAAATGGCTTGTCTCGCATTGATTTGGTGGGAAGTTTTGAATGGGTTTATAAGGCTTAGAGTTGGAACTTGGGGTAGGCCCCAAGTGGCACCCAAGTTTTGTAGAGAGGGAGGTTATGGGCTAGACCCATTGGACCCAAAAATCACCACACGTGCGCGCCGGCGCCACCGTCCGTCCGGTCGGGCGAGCTGGGCTGGGCCTGGGCCTGGGCGCGGGTGCATGATGTGAAGTTGGGTTAGGCTTGTCCGGTCCAATACTAATTTTTTTTTGGGCAAAAAATATTTGAATTCAATTTTATTTTTTGGTAAAATAAAATTTGTCCAATTTAAATTTCAAGTTTTTGAATTCAAAATTTTATTTGCACCTCTTCAGAAATTTTGTACAGTTTCAGATCTGTCCAAAACCGAATCTATTCTGTTCAAATTCAAATCCACCTGAACAGATTTCAAATCTGTTTAATTTTCAAATTCAAACAGATTCGGTTATCTGTCCAAACGATGCCAACAGATTTTGTGTCTGTTTAATTTAAATTGAACAGGTTGCACCTGTTTAATTCAAAACCAATAGCCACCACTTCACCTATATAAATATGTAGTCCCTCATTTGATATTTTCATTCAGAAAATTCGTACTTCCCTTCTACTAATATATTCTGCATTTTGCTACATTTAATTTTTGTAAGAAAAAGTGTAAACACTTAGTGTGTTCATCGTTCGAATAAATTATAGTGCTACATTTATTCGTTGATAGATCATTTTATCCTGGGAGATAAACGTCCACATTCTGAAAGCACCGTGGAAAGGACGAATCTATCTTAAGGACACAGTGTCGAACACTGGACTTGATCAAATTATTATTCAAGAATTAATCAAGTAAGTTATTTATTTATTTTTTTTGGTGTTATTATTATTTATTTAAATCAGATTTTAATTTTGTTTTTGGAACAAAATAAAATATGTTTTTTTTTATTTAATTTTTATTTCTAGTTTGATTTTTGTAATCAAACAAATTCTCTCATTTCCTTTATTTCTTCTATATTCTAGTTGTTGTTAAATACACAACAGAATTAATTATTTAAATACAGTGAAGATTGCCCAACAGAATCTGGGTCCATAGCATTTTTGTTCGTGATTTAAGATTGATTTGAAATGCAGCACTTTCCTCGTCGTTCTACATTTGGCAGATTCGAAATCTGGAGTTTGCAACACCTTCTCCTCGATTGCTTTCACAAAAGAAAACCAAAAACTAGTGAACAAATGAAGAAACAGAGCTCTAATAATGGATAGACATAGACCACCACCAATGGGTCTGTGTTGTTGTTGTTATTGTACTATTTATTATTATGTTGTTGTTGTTGTTGTTGTTGCTGCTACTGCTGCTATTATCACCTTTTTCATATCCTCCGCACCTTTCAACAATGCGCAACCTCAATCTCTTGTTGCTGTTGCATTTCCAACAAATGGTGATCCATCTCCAAATCCAGTTCCTTATGTATATCCATTAAATGGTGGTCCATCTCCGCCTCCGCCTCCACCTCCACTTCCACCTCCACCTCCACCTCCACCTCCACCTCATCCTCCACCTCCATCTTCTGCTATTGTTGTTGCTCCATTTCTATCTCCATCTCCTGCTGTTGTTGTTGCTCCATTTCTATCTCTATTTTCACCAACAAATTCTTCTCAAAAGAAATCAAGGCTACTCATAATAATCATACTTGGGTCCAGTCTCGGAGCTTTATCTTTTGTGGTTGCCTTTAGCTTTTACCTTTATAGAAAAAAAAGGAGAATCCAAGGAACTTGATGAGTTCTATGTCGATCAAGTACTAAGGATGCCTACCAGATTCTCTTACAAAGACTTGAGAGCCATGACATGCAATTTCAACGATTAGCTCGAGAAAGGAGGATTTGGGTTAGTGTTTCAAGGGAAAATAAGCGATCACACCAAAAGTTTTGATCATGTTAAGAAGTCATTCTTAGCTAAAGTTGAGATAATAAGTAGCAGTGGCGGAGGGAGCAAGGGACCGGGAGGGTCACATGCCCCCTTGGATTTTGGGGTTTTTTTTTTTTTTTTTTTTTTTTGTGCAAATATAGAGAAAATATGTTAAATAAAAAATTAAAAAAATATTATTAGAGTGAAATGTTAATGACATTTTAAAAATTATGAGAACAATAATGGTTATTTTGTTTGAAAATGAAGAGACTACTATAAATAAACCATATTAGCTATGAAATTTTTTTAATGTAATGGCGATGTCATTTTTAGTGCCATGCAAGTATAAATAATCTTACCATAAATATATGAAATTTATTGGATTACTAGTTACATTTGACATGTGAGGTTCACTCTCTATATATTTATTTACCATTAGTGGGTGATATCACATATCAATGATGACGTGGTATTACCATCATATTGAATTTCTAATCAAATTTTGTATCAAAAAATAATTTATCATTATATAATTTATTTTAAGGCTTATATCCATATTTTCTTTTGTATTGTCCATGATACATTAGTTACAAATAACATTCAGCTTGTTTGTTTCTAGTTTTTTAGAAAATTCTACTTTTTTATTTTTCGTATTTTAATGTTTTGAATGAATTTTTTTAATATTTTAAGCAATTTTTTTTTAATTTTTAGACACACCTAACATAAATACACTTAAAAAGTATAATATTTGTGAAAAAAAATATTTAAAAAATACATTAAATACCAAAAGATACCCAAAAAAAAAATGAAAATTCAGTATACTTTTTTGTATTTTTGTGTATTTATTAATTTTTAAAAATATTTTTTCACAAATATTTTACTATTTAGATATATCTAAGTAAGATGCATCTAAAAAAGTAAAAAAAAAAATACTTAAAATTCAAAAAATATTCACTAGAAACAAAAAAAAAAAAAAACTAAAAATAAAAAAAACTCAATTTTCAAAAAATTGAAACCAAACACACTAATTTTTTTTTTTTTAATGTTTCTTGAAATCCATCGTAAAAACTTGCATGAAATATTTTTGTAAAAATTATTGTAATTAATAAGTGTCCCCTCTAATTTAATTTTCTGACTCCGCCACTGATAGGTAGCATTCACCATGTCAATTTGGTAAGATTAATTGGATTTTGTGCTGAAAAGTCATATCGTCTTCTAGTTTACGAGTATATGTCCAATGGATCCTTGGATACATGGATCTTCCACAGGCACCGAGACCTCACTCTTGGGTGGCAATCCAGAAAGAAGATCATCATGGATACAGCCAAGGGACTAACCTATCTCCATGAGGAATGCAGGCAGAAAATATTTCACCTAGATATCAAACCCCAAAACATCCTCTTAGATGAATAGTTCAATGCGAAATTTTTTGATTTTGGATCGTCAAAACTAATTGATAAGGACCAAAGCCAAGTTGTAACAACAATAAAGGGAACACCAAGCTATTTGGCTCTTGAATGGGTGAACTCAATTATCACTGAGAAAGTAGATGTCTATAGTTTTGGTGTCGTGATCTTGGAAAGTGTGGGCGCAAGAATTTGGATAGGTCTCAACCTGAGGAAGATATGCATTTACTAAGTCTATTTAAGAGGAAAGCAGAAGAGGAACAACTTCTGGATATCGTTGATAAATACAATGATGACATGCATATACATAGAGAAGAAGTTGTGAAGATGATGAGAGTTGTTGTGTGGTGTCTACAAAGTGATTTTTTCAGGAGGCCTTCAATGTCAGTGGTGGTTAAGGTCTTGGAGGGTTCTATAGAAGTTGAAAACAATTTGGATTATAACTTCACAACTCCTGTGGTACGAAGAACAATCAGAGTTGCCGGAAAGCATGAGGATGCCATTGGTGCTGCTGCCAGCCCATTATTTCCATCAGTTTTATTAGGACCAAGATAAAGAAAGTAGTTTTCAACAAACAAATTACAGTCGATTGTTTGAAGTATTGAGTATTTCTGTCTCTACTTTTGTTTTTTGTTTTTTTTTTTTTGGGGGGGGGAGACTAATAAGTTTTAGGATTTCAATTTATTCTAGAATTAAACATCACTCTTCAAGGGAAGAAAACTGTCAAAATTGTACAGTTCTCTGTTGACACCACTCTTACCTGGATGTCGTTGAAATTTGTACAAGACTTATCTAAGGATCCGTTTATTTTCAGAGGTAGAATGGAGAGGATTCGTAGTGAGAGGATTGCAGAGATTAAGTAAAATTGTATTTGTTTTGTTGATAGTTGTTGGTGTAGAAATTGTTAAATTATGTTTATATAAAATAATAAAACAAATAAAAAAAAATTAAACATTAACGTTCAAAAAAAAAAAAATTGCCCAACATGTGAAAAAAAATAAAAAATATATAAAAAAATATATAGTCCGACGGACTATTTTTCTAATACCAACTGCTGGAGGCCCATCCGAATGCCCTTCACAAGGGGATTCATAATCCAGAGGAGATTACGAATTCCCTCTCCATCTCTCAAAACAAACACAAAGATAGTAGGTCCCACCTTATTATCAATCCCAATCCCCTCTCTATAACCCCAAACAAACGGGCCTAAGAGTCGTATTTCTGCTTAATTTTGTGAAAGGTCTTGTCAAATCCCCTGTTCACACACCCAGGTCCTCTAAAGCCCAAATATGTGGTGAACTATTCAAGAATTTTGTTTGTGCAAATCACACCCCATTATACCAGGATTAATGCTGTTTTAGGTATCGTGTTTATCACTGATAAAATTTTGACTCTCTCAATAATATTCGTCCTTTTTGGTTTTTCTTCAAGTTCTTCCATCATCATTGCCTAAGAACATATAGAACTACATGAATGTAGTGAGCAAGATTAGATTTCCAATAGTTTTAATTCAAACATTCTAATCAAGTTCTGTAGTAAAAGGGAAAAGTATCGATTTTCCATGAGACGATGTGAGTTCCCATGATTCAAGTAAAACAAGAGAATATCAGTTATTGGGTTTTTCAAACTTCCTTTCCAAAAGATGTGTAAGACGGAACAAAGCTGGCTTATAGTTTGGAGAAATTCAGAGACATTTTATGACTAAAATTAATTTAATTGATGAAATATGTTCTTGAATTGCCGGCTTATAGTTTGGAGAAATTCAGAGACATTTTATGACTGGAATTAATTTAATTGATGAAATATGTTCTTGAATTGCTGGCTTATAGTTTGGAGAAATTCAGAGACATTTTATGACTAAAATTAATTTAATTGATGAAATATGTTCTTGAATTGCTTGGAAAGAAAACATTTTGTACATCTCTTAGTCCGCAGAATGTGCCTTTTTTTTTCTTTTTTTTCTTTTTTTTTTCTTCACCTTGAGCTTGACTGGGAACACAAAAAGTGTGACACAATGAACAAAAAATTCACTTTCACTTGTCATGTTTTTCATCTTTGTTTTCCCAGATACTGATCAGTAACAGGGAAAAAAACATTAAAAAAATAAAATAAAACCGAATCTGTGTTGCACTATTTTTGTTTCTATCACATTTTACATCGATTCTGCACATTTGAACAATGCCCAACATGTTGAGCATTCAATGGCCAAAAACTGTCCACTAAATAGATAAAGTGCCAGGAATGTACATTTGATTCTCTTGCTATGAACTCAAAGTCACTACTAATAATTTGAAAAGTAAACTTTTGCAAGGACGATATGGATCGGTTTTTGAAGGGACTCTTCTATGCATTGGCACCAAAGTTGCAGTGAAGCATCTTGATGGCTTAGGCCATATCAAGAGTCTTTCGTATTCACCATATAAACTTAGTAATAAGATTGGCCAGGTGTTGAGCGGAGAAATCACATACATTTAGTTTATGAATATATGTGTAATGGTGGATATTTAACAGGAAACAAGAGGTTGCTCTGGCTTGGCTAACCAGAAGAAAGATCATCCTTTGACTTAGCCAAAGGACTAGTATATCTCCATGAAGAGTTCCAACAGAACAGTTCACTTAGATTTTAAGCCCCTAAATATCATTATAAAAATTTCTCACCTTTGTGTCACTTAAATTATTATTTTTAACAATTAACGCCTTAAATCAGTAAAATTTTGTTCCAAAATCACACGAATTGATAATTGGTACAAGGAGCAATGAAGGGAAATGTAGTCCCTCTCTAGTCCTATTAATACCAATTTTCTAAATGAGATTTGCATATGTAATTGAACTCCGTCCTTAAATGGCTTAATAGCAAGCTAAACAAGCTTGAACAAAAAAAAAACAAAAAACAAAAAACAAAAACAACAGAAAAGAAGAGGGAATGAAAGCAAAGTCATTTGAGTTTAAAATGAAATCATTCCACAAAATCCAAGAAATCGTATCACTACTCTTTTCCTTGTAGTTGATGTAGATATTGTTGGAGAATGATAGTGCCACCTTGATTTGTTCATGTGAGCTTCCATAAAGATTTGTTAACGTCATTAATAATTTGTTACAGAACGAATTAATGCCTTAATTGTTAAACTAAATAGTTCAAAAGATTATATAATACATGTATAATAATTTGTGGAGCAATATAAAATTTTCCATCAAATAATGTAAGAAAATGTATCAGTCTTGAAAATCCTAAGTGATTCGTGATTAGATCAAGATTAAAATATTCCAAATCCCAATTATTTAAAACACGCAATCTAAATCATCAAACACTTACGAAAGTGATTTAGATTGTTGTTTTTCGGAATAAACAATAAATCGACACAAACAATTTTTACGTGGAAAAACCGCAATTGAAGAACCTTCAATTGTAATAAAAAACCACGGGTGAAACGCCACTAATCAATCCACTACTGAAGAAAGAAAGATTACAAAGCTAATACACAAATTACCCCACTCAGTCAATTTGTCTTCAAACCTTCTGTAACTCTTTCACCAAGCCTTCGTCTCGAAACTGATTAATCTGAAGTTGAATCCACAACTTCACTTGTCGAATCAATGACTACGTACAGAATCAAACGCCTTTGAAACTCTACACTTGAATCTTCAGAATCCACCGAAGATTAACACTCTTGTATGTATTCGATCAACCTCCTTGATATGTGCTTCTCAATTCATGAGTTTAATACTCATTCAATTTTATCAAGGAAAACTCACAAAAACCCTCCAAAAGAAAACTTTAGAAAACCTCAAAGTAGATCTGGAAAAATAATCCTAGTCTTTGGAGTAAACCAACTACTTATAGAAATCCTGGATTTTGAAGCTCGCTCAAGCGAAGCTTCTCTCGCTCGAGCGAGAACCTTAACTCGCGTGATTTCCATAAGTGCTTTCGCTCGAGCCACGAAACCTTCGCTCGAGCGAGCAATCAACTCTTTCAGGTTTTGACATAGACCCAGTTCTTCGCTCGAGCAAGGACTCCTTTGCTCAAGCGAGGAAGACAAAACAGTAAGGAAATTTACAACTCTATCAAACAAAGTTGTTCGCGGGATTGACAAGACTAGGGACCTAACAATCTCCCCCTTTGTCAATACCCGAACAAAACTTTCTAACACAATTTCCTAAACAAAAATACTAGCTAAAACAATTACAACTCAAAGCAAACCAACTATGAAACCAATCTCAAAACAAACTTAAACTAACATCTTGAAACAATAAACCAAGCTTGAGGAAAACATGTAATGAACCTGAAATTTAATATAACAAACCAAACCATCAAGATGTTAAAAAAAACATATAACCCATTATCAACATCATTAGCAAACATGACTATATATATCTAACAACTTAGAGGCAATATAACATATAAACTTATATAAAGTTGTCCAAGTGTTCATCTGCAAAAAATATCCCATATACATCACCCCAAAAAGAACATATATACCCCAAACATTTAACAGAAAGCATACTCCCCCTTTTTGTCCGGGAGTGACAAAAAAAACAATCATATACACCTGCAGAAATACTATCCAAAGAAATAAACCAAGAGGGGCCAAGAAAATAAACCAAAACAGTCCAAGAGAATAACCAAAACTGCCCAAGAGAAGAAACAACAAAAAACTGTCCAAAAAAGAGACAAGAACTAAGAATGAGAAGGTGGTGGCTGCTGCATCTGAAGCATAGAGAGGATCTGCGCAAGCATGGAGCTCTTCTCATCAAGGCGGCTGTCAAGGGAATCCATCCTAGCATCCAACTGGTCAAGGCGATGCGTGACAGACTGCTCAAACTACTGCAGCTGACCACGAAACGAGCGAGGACGCAGCTCAGGAAGATCATGGGCACCTGCTGGAGTTGCATGGGTTGCATCAACCTCCTCCTCCTCGGCGAGAGGATCATCACCTCCACCAGAACTCCCAACCCTTGACACACCCCCCCTCACATGGGCCTGACTCTGGGAAATTGTGAGCTTTGTAATGGGTTGAACAGGATGGGCAAACCCAGCATCCTCAAGAGATGGAACACCAAGGGAAGAGAGAAAACGAGTAAGGAAACACCCATAAGGAAGACCCAAAGATTTACGACCATCATAAATTGTAATCATTTTGGAAACGATCATGGCTGGAAGATCTATGGGTAGCCTGTGATCAATACAGTACAACACATAACCCTGATCCTAGGTAATGTGTGAAGAATGGGAGGTGACATGAAGATTAGCACAAACAATAAGAAACCAAGGAATAAGCTCATTCTACTGGATGAGTGCCCCGGCGATCCAAGGCCAGTCACAACCACACAATACTGAGGCAACCTGATCAAAGTCAATCCCAGAACAAGTAAGGAGAGGATACCTAAAATCTGGGACTTCGGGAAGATCAAGAAATAACCTGAAAACCTCACAGGTGATATCTATAGGTTTCCTCCTAACCCAAGTGCGAAAAGAACCAATTTCTTTGCGAATTGAATGGATGTTGCAATAGAATTCACGAACTAAACTCAGATTTTGAGGCCCGAAAAAGACCAAAACTTGATCACCTCCTAAAGAGTCGAACAAAGAACGGATAGGAAGTGAGTCAAAGGCACTAGCCAGGACATTGCGCTCAAGATGGACTTTTCAGGAAACATAAAACTCCTTAAACTGTTTAGATTTTTCTTTGGACTCAAATTTTTCGGTATTGAAACTTGGGCGGGACACAGTTGTTTTGCGACGCTTGGAAGGAACTGAAGACTCAGCCATGACTGTAGACACCCCAAACAGAGCAAGACAACCACACAACCCAGACAAATACAAAAAGACAACAGGAACCCACAACAGATAAGACCCACATCCCCAAAGCCAAACCAAGGAGCACAGTAAAAACATTAGTCCATTAGTCCAATAAGCATATCATCAATAAGTAATATATGAAAGCCATTAATGAAGGAAAACATCAATGTATGGAGCAATGTATGAAAACCATGTACAGTATGTGAAGAGAGTCAATCAGCAATTTAAGGAAAACAAAGCACATTTGCACAGGACAATATAGAGAAAAAATAAAGAAAACCCCAAATCAAACCCTAACATAAAAACCTAGCAAAAAGCGACAAAATACAAACCCTAGATGCAAGAGAAACCTAAAACATGAGGAAAGAACCAAAGGTAACAATAAAAAAAAATCCTAGATTCTAACAGAGCATACTCACAATCACAGGACAAACGAAGAAGGAAAAAAAATGAGAAAAAAACTTACCAACGATGGAGAATGCACAAGCTGGAAAGGAAAATGCCCCAAAACCAAGAGAAAAATGACAGGAGATGGCAACTATGGAGACCACGAAAACCCTAGGGGGGGAGAGAGAGAGAGGAAACACGAAGAGGGGGGAAAATATGAACTGAAAAGACACAGTTTGAGAATTTGAACCTCAACAGGTCGCTCGAGCGAAGACTTTCTCGCTCGAGCGAGGGCAATAAAGCACAAGGGTTCGCTCGAGCCAAAAACACATGCTCTTAGGTCTAATGCAGTAGCAGAAGCACGCTCGAGCGAGGACTCCGTCGCTCGAACGAAGAAGAAAAAAAACAAAACCAAAAAAAACTATTATTATTATTTTATTTATTTATTTTTTAAACAAAAAAAAAACAAGATACTCAAAAACATGAAGTGAGACCTGGAACACAAGTAGATGATCACATGTGGCCAAAAATGATACTAAGATAAAATAATCCGCACATCATGAATCCTGTAAACTTGCAATTTTTTTTAAAAAAAATGACACTGAAAATCATGAGCAAAGCAGATAAAATATAATCAGTGATCGTAAGCTACATGAGAATGTACAACTCAAAATCCAACATGAGATCTCACAAAATAGAGTGTGTGTGTGTGTGCAATCCAGGAGAGTCCACTGAGCTAGAGTTAATCCTCGTAGTGATCGGATGGCTGGACCTCCGGCAAGAGTAACTGAACATCACTGAGAAAAGTCAAACCACTAGGTATCACGGGGTATTTGTTGAGTAAAAGCAGAGGCTCCCCCTCAATCAATGAGTCCATTTTTTATTATTTTTTTCTTTTCTTTCTTATGGGCACTCACTGGTGGCATTCACGCTCAAGAGTATGGAAACCAAACCAGAGAAGAATGAAATAAAAAAGGATGGCCTGGTTGGTGCCTCTAAGGTAGCCTTTTCCTAATGCCCGGACTTCAAAGAACTGAGGGAGAAACCGTGGAAGTGAAAAATGATGGTAGATGGTTAAGAGACTCAACATCACCCATGATATACTAGTATCGGTCAATTCCACTGTAAAAGTACAAGAAACACTGTAAGTGGTCCACAGAGAACTTTGATCACTTGTCCAGAAACCCCTGCAACAATTTATCTCAAGGATGTGTACATAATGAGATCATGAGGTTAATGAGCATGGGCATTCAAAATGAGCTATGAACAAAGAACAATGTGATCTTGTAAGCAGCATGAGTAGTGCACAAATAAAGTTGGATGCAAGAAAAACAGGTATCAATGACAATGAGATTATAGCATCCAAGCACACATAAAGCCAAAATACTCACACCTACTCAATAAACAAGTAACACTCTAGTGATCGAGCATGACACCCAAGGTCTTTCTAAGGAACTCAAACCGAAGAAGATCAAGGAGTTTTGTAAAAATATCAGCTTTTTGATGCTCAGTGGTAACATACTCAAGAACAACAAGGCCCTCTTCCACTAACTCTCGAATAAAATGATGACGAATGTCAATATGTTTGGTGCGAGAGTGTTGGACAGGATTTTTTGAAATGTTTATGGCACTTGTGTTATCACAGAAAAGTGTGAGAGTGTTCTGTTCTATCACATAATCATGAAGCATTTGCTTCATCCATAGCATTTGTGCACAACAACTCCCTGCAGCTATGTACTCAGCCTCAGCAGTCGAAAGAGAGATGGCATTTTGCTTTTTACTATGCCAGGAAACCAGATTATTCCCAACGTAAAAACAACCCCCGGATGTACTCTTCCTATCATCAGCACACCCTACCTAGTCGGTATCAGAAAAACCAGTAATTTCAGCTGTAGTATCAGTAGAAAACCAAACCCCATACCCCAATGTCCCATTCACATATTTGATGATGCGTTTGACCGCAAAAAGGTGAGACTCTTTAGGACTAGCTTGGTAACAGGCACAAACACCGACACTGAAGGAAATATCAGGACGACTGGCTGTGAGATACAGAAGACTCCCAATCATACTCCTATAAAGGGTAGGATCTATATCAATACCAGAGGAGTCTTTGGAGAGGTGAAGACTAGTGCTCATGGGAGTGCGTGCATGTTTGGCAGACTCAAGACCAAACTTTGACACAAGAATTTTAGCATACTTACTCGGAGAAACAAACATACCCGAAGGAGACTGTTTAATTTGAAGACCCAAGAAATAAGACAACTCTCCCATCATGCTCATTTCAAACTCATGTGTCATGCAATCCAAAAAATATTTCACAAGATATTCAACAGTGGATCCAAACACAATATCATCAACATAAATCTGTGCAACAAGAATATGAGACTTAGTATGTTTCACAAATAAAGTCTTATCCACACTACCCCTTTGAAAATCATTATCAAGAAGAAAGGTAGTAAGTCTATCATACCAAGCCCGAGGGGCTTGTTTTAACCCATACAAAGCCTTGTCTAACTTGTAGACATGGTTTGGACATTTAGGGTCCTCAAACCCTTTTGGTTGCTCAACATATGCCTCTTCTTTCAAGTGCCCATTCAGAAAGGCACTTTTCACATCCATTTGAAACAATTTCAAACCAAGATAACAAGCAACACCAAGTAAAATTCGAATAGATTTGAGATGTGCAACTGGGGCAAACGTCTCATCATAGTCAACACCCTCTACTTGTATGTAGCCTTGAGCAACCAACCTGGCTTTATTCCTAACCATAGTACCATTCTCATTAGATTTATTTTTAAAGATCCACTTGGTACCTATCACATTCATGTCTCTAGGTCTGGGAACTAGAGTCCAAACATTGTTACGTTCGAATTGACCTAATTCTTCATGTATAGCATTGACCCAACTATCATCTAGCAAGGCCTCCTTAAAATTCTTAGGTTCAATTAATGAAACATAACACATATGTGATACCTCATCCCGAATATGTCTTCAGGTTTTCATTCGATCTGATACACTACCAATCACCTGTTTAGCTGGATGATTCAGTTTCACCCTTGCTGATGGTTTGAACTCAGGACTTACGGTGACAGAAGCATCAGGAGTGATGTCTCTTTGAACACTCTTAGGACTTTGACTTACCTGTGAGGATGGTGCTGTCTCAACTTCTTGTGCTTGGATCTCAGCTTCTCTTTGACTTTGTGGTGCAGTATCCAGGATTGGAGACTCACCATTGTCATCCTCATTTGTTGCTGGAGTAGGTGAACCTGTGTCATCTATAACCACAATGATTGATTCCATTAAAGAAGAAGTTCGCAGGTTATAGACTCGAAAAGCCCTACTGGTGGTTGAATACCCTAGAAAAATACCTTCATCACTTCGGGAGTCAAATTTGCCCAAAGTCTCTCTATCTTTGAAAATGTAACACTTACTCCCAAAAGCTTTGAAGTATTTTACATTAGGTCTCAATCCCTTCCACAATTCATATGGAGTTTGTAAAGTGCTGGGCCTTAAATACACACGATTTATGACATAAACAGTAGTATTTAGGGCTACAACCCAAAACTTTGGAGGAAGTTTCTTACTAAGGAGCATGACCCTAGCCATCTCTTGAACAACCCTGTTCTTCCTCTTAGCAACTCCATTTTGTTGTGGAGTAATAGGTGCAGAAAATTCATGCTTAATTCCATGCATATCACAAAAATCCGAAAATGAACTATTTTCAAACTCACGACCATGATCAGTTCGGATTCTTATGATACTCCCAATGGAAACACCCTGTTCATTTTGGATTTTAAGGACTAAGGCCTGAAAAGCATCAAACGTATCAGATTTTTCCCTTAAAAAATTTACCCACGAAAAACGAGTAAAATCATCAACAATTAAAAAAATATATCTTTTACCTCCAATGCTTTCAGTGCGAGTAGGACCCATTAAATCCATGTGAACCAATTCAAGAGGACGTTTGGTTGTAAAGCTGTTCACCTTTTTATGAGGGGCACGGGTCTGCTTTCCAAGTTGACACGGTCCACACACATGGTTTAGATTCTTACCCAGTTTTGGTACTCCTCTCACAAGCTCTTTGTTGGCTATCTTAGTTAGGTCTTTGAAATTCATATGACCTAATCTTTGATGCCACAAATCAATGTTATTATGATGGCAGAGTGACAAGCGAGATCATTAGTAGTAACAATTCCATAGCAGTTATCAGATGTGCGAACCCCATGCAAGACAGTATTTCCCTTTTTATCCAAAATTTCACATTTATTTTTTGAAAACAATACTTCATGGTGGGAATCACACATTTGACTAATGCTCAAAAGATTTGCTTTAAGACCATCAACAAGAAGAGCATTTTCGAGCTTGGGAAGACCAGCAACACTTATAGAGCCCTTACCAATGACTCTAGAAGTGCCGCCATCTCCAAAGGTAACAATTCCTCCTTTATATTTTTCAAGGGAGGTGAAGTAGGATTTGTTACCGGACATGTGACGAGAGCACCCACTATCAAGATACCACATGTGTGAGTCACGTGCTTTTAGGGCAGTGTGAACAACTAAACAAGTCAAATCATCTTTTCTCACCCAAATCTTTTTGGTCTTGGTAAATGTCTTGGCATTGTGAACACCCTCATGAATCTTGGTATTCCGCCTAGACATATAAGGTTGTCTCCTAACCCCAAAAATATTCAAATTTCTACCCTTTTGAGACACCTTACCAAATAATTCAAAGCAATAAGGATGAATGTTGCCATACTTACCACAGTGATGACAAATAAAAACAGGTTTTACCTCCCTTTTGTTGATCTTACCCCCTTTAGGTAGATGAAGAGAGGGATCACCCTGGTCTACCTTCAACTTTCCCTTTGCTTGAGTCTTCAGGTCATGTGAAGTAGAGGCATATCCCTTATGAGCTGTCGCACCATAGCCTAGCCCACTTTTGTCACAACCCATTTGATGAGACCTGAGGATGTCTTCTAAAGATTTGGAACCTTTGTTCCACATGGCAATAGTGGCTCTAGCAATACGAAGTTCTTCATCTTTCTGACAGACTATCTCTTCCAATGTAGCTTGTGACATCTCAAGACTTTCAAGCTTCTCTTCATATGTGGAATACACTTTCAGAAGTTTATTCCTTTCAGTTTCATAGGATAGAAGTTTTTCACATAAATCTTGCTTGTCACTTGAGATCTTGATGACATTCTGCTTTGCTGCTACAAGTTCTCCTTTTAGATTGACATTCTCACTTTCACATGCTTTGAGCTTGAAAGAGAGTTTGTCATTGATTTTGGACAAATTTAGAGATTCCTCCTAAAGCTTTTCGTAAGCTTGTTGTAATTCATCACCATTAATCTCTTCATTGTCTTCTGATGTTTCATTATCCTCTTTTTGCTCTTTATTCTCCTTGACCTCATCCAATCTAGCAACTAAGGCAGGAAAGTTGCTGGATGGTGGTGACGGTGAATCTCCTCTTTCATGAAATAGGCTCAAAATTTCCCATGCATCTTTAGCCTTTGTGCAATGAACAACCCGTTGCTGTTCTTCATCAGAAATTGCTCCACGAATAGTGATCAGGGCTCTTTGATTGCTTGGATTGTCAGCACTTGCTGTATCTTCTTCAATGGCTTGCCAGCCTTCTGGGTCAAAAGCTCTCAGAAATGCCCTCATTCTGATCTTCCAATACAAGTAGTTATTCCCATCAAAAGTAGGAGCATGATGCAGGTTCTGACCACGAGATAATTATACTGGCTTTGGAAGAGGTTGAGTGAAAGTGGACCAAAATGCCATGAAAGCACTATCCTCGTCTTCATCGGATTTAGGTTCTTCGGGTTTTTGCTCCGACCCGCTTTCATCATCCCAAGTCACAGTGTAGACTTTCTTTCGATTCTTTTTCGAAGGACATTCAAGGGAAATATGGCCAAACCCTTGACATTCATAGCACTTGACCCCTTGCCCCTTTACAATCTTTTTTTTTTCAGTTTTTTGAGCAAGTTTTGGTGGAAAAGTTTTGGGTTTTTCATTACTTTTGTCTTTTGAGATAGGGTCTCTGAAACTAGGCTTCTTTTTCTTCAAAATTTTTTAAAATTGTTTAGTAAACATAGCCGTCATCTCAGACTCTAAATCAAACTCAGTCTCCGGAGTTTTTGCAGTCTCATGAGCACTAGTGAAGGCCACACTATCTTTTTGCTTTTTCTTAGAAATCTGGTGGGCTTCATAAGTCTGCAAATTTCCAACCAATTGATCAAGCTTGAGGGTATCAACATTCTGAGCCTCCTCAATGGCTGTCACTTTTGATTGGAACCTCTCGGATAATGA